>JBBPMF010000677.1:0-19474 GCA_038090175.1 Austroboletus eburneus | reverse complement strand
CAAGTCGGCTCTTTGGCGGCGCACGAGTGGGGCCCTGGAACGACATGACGGTTTCAAGGCGGAGAGGGTCTATGCACTGATGGGCTTCTTCGAACATCGGATCTATCCCGACTTTCAGGAAACAGAGTTGCAAGCACTTGCAAGGCTTTCGATGGCCAATGACAACGATCGTATCGTAGAGCGCATGGTTTCTCTTCTCCCTGCCAAAATTGCCGACTCTGCTGGCTGGTATGCGGAGGATGACCAATGGGGAACGAACCTTTGGGACATTGAACCGGAGATTCAGGTGGTCGGAATGACCAAAAATGACGCGATCGTCCTTGGAGGATGTCGCGCTGCTGCGATTCGGTGGAAAGACTTCCCTTCGATCGCATTCGCTACTCGACGCTCATTCAGGCGCCTCTTTGCCGATTTTTTCCCGAACCTTTCCTGGTATATCCTTTTCGTCGGGATCTTTCTAACGGCAGCATCGATCCCTGCAGGAGTAGCTCCCCTCGTCATTGGGCTTATTCTGATGCTGTTCGCACCGTTATTGAAGGCATATTCGGTATCTGGACGCATAGTACATGCCCAACCATGGCTCATCGGCGTGAAGGGGTTGATCTCTGCTGAGGAAGCAGCCATTCTCTTGTATGGAGGCGCGATCGGTGCGTTACCAAGAACGTTTTACACCCCCTCGGGTACACCTTTGGCCAAGACGGAAAAGGGCGAGTTCAGGCGTGGAGATGCGACACAACTGGACGACCTCATGTCTTCCATTGACGCTAATCCGAGCGAGGCCAATGACCTGTACTCGCTTGTTGACACCACGTCGGCCACGATCTATTATTTCCGCGCGGCGCGTCCGCCGACGGTGTGCCTATATACAGGCAGAGATTCGGGGTTAGGAAGGTTCGTTCTATGCAGTGAGAGATGCGCGATCAACGAGCTGCACAAGGAGACGGTCATCAGGATGCCGTGGTACATCAGCCGGTATATGGAGGCGTGCGATTGGGTTGCACTTGGTTGAATGAGTGGTTTATCAGAGACGTTCTAATTTCCGCTTAAATGTTTTCGTGTCTTACATTATTCTGTACTTATTAGTGGTAAGATGGCGACTCGGTAGGAGCACTATTTATATACTTTCTGAGAACGTTATTCCGTCTTTTGTTCCATCAGAGAGTCGCCAAAGGATTAGTGTGTACTATTTTAAAAAGGTAGCATGGGAATACAAAAAGGCAGTGGTCCTCCCTATGCTATAATCAAACTTACGTCCATGCTTCGTTCGACTTTATACACCGTTCACCCAAACCTTGAGTTGTTTGGCAAGTGTCTTGGCGGTGAACTCCAACCTTTCGTCCCTTGCCCTTGCAACCTCTAATATCGTCTGCCTTCTGCCTGTGGTAGTTAACACAAGGCCCACCTTCCTAGGCGAAAATTATATGGAAAGCATAGTGAATGGGAGAGGGGCAGGTCCGATGGAGCCCTTGTGGTGTCTGGGTGGAGTGCCTGAGCTAGCACTGCTGCGAGACTGGGAACTGGTAAACGCGATTTGAGAGGAGGCGCCGGGTGAGTTTGTATACACCACGACACCGTAACAGCGCACGAGGTCCTCTAGACGGCTTCATGGTTGCATGAGATCGAAAAGGTCCTTGAATGATTCTTCACGCTCAAGGTGAAGTTCTGTGTCATCCATCATCACATCCTCGCGTACTTTGAGTGTGATGAAGAAATCGAGAACCTGTGTCCTGCGCTATATTGTATTCACAAGTCCGGTGTTAGGAGACGAAGCCGAGGAAGAAAAAGGAAACGGGTCGGACGAATATGGTGGACGGATAAGGGATGTGTAGGCGGGCAAATAAGTAGAGCGTAGAACGTGCATGCAAGCTGCGGGATGTAAAATCCTTGTTAGTGTCTCCACTGATAAGCAAGACGATGACTCACCGACCTACTGACTTGTTGAGATTCGCCTTGCGCTGACGCACAGGGCGGCTCTCATTTAACCCTGATGTCTGGAGAAATGTCAACTATACGATATTGATCTTTGGTCTCGTCTGCGAGATGCGGACATGAGGGAAATCAATTGATATTCAGTGGCCATGCTTACGCTACTGGCTAAGTGAGATATGCTACCTGTGTGAGTACGAAGGGAGGGAAGACGGGGACGATGTCGGGTGGGAGCGCGCAGCACTTACCGGCTTCGGATGGGGGCAATTCTGCGGGCTGGGTGTGAGTTGCGATCCCCAACGGGCAGAAGACTCGACAATGCATGCAGCGAACGCTACTAGGCCACGTGTTATGAGTCGGGGTGTTCACTGTTTGTGGTCATCCGCGCACAGGGGGAATGGTGTGACGGAGGAAGTCTCGGTGTAGAGCAGGGGTGGCTTAGATGTAGGGGGTCAGGATCTGCATGCGTTGACGGAGGTAAACCAGGAATACATCACTAGCCCAGCGGCCTTTGACTTTGACGACGTCGAAAGGGATGTTGGATAGTGAGTATTCGAGAGTCGGTGAGCCCAGCATTCTTAGCGGCGGAATCTAAGGTGCGAACATGACAAGGGGCGAGAACCCCATTCAAGGCTTTATAGGCAAATAAACGGTGGCCACAGGGACTTGGATAATCGATTCGGACATGGTTGAGGAGGGCGTCGGCTGAGTCAGTGGGCCCGTCTGGTTTTTCCCAATGCACTTCTTCACTATGTATTGCCATTTTGGTGCGGGGCAGGCTTAAGCAGGTGACCTCATGCCCTTGGCGGTCTGGCTGTACGCTGACACGATCCCTGGTGATATGGGCCTGGAGATTGAAATCACTGATGCAGCTGACGGTGACTGTGTAAGGCTCTCGGAGGGGCGTTTGGAGGAGGGTGAGGAGAGGGTCTTTGCTGCCTTGAGCAAGGCTGAGCTTTCCTATTCGTTCAGCGTCCAAGCGAGACCGCGTGCTACATATGTGCCAAGCTCGCACCCCACACAGGTAGTTAGTGATGGTGTTATTGGAGCAGAGGCCTGCTATGGTAGACAGGAAAACGGCGATGGTTTCCAAGCTGAGGGGCACGTTGATCTTCTGGCACTCCTTTGGCATCGCAAAAGGCACGGTGGGCGGGGCTTGACCCGTAAGTGACTTTGGTGACCTCTTGACCAGGCATGGCCGATGACCGGGAGGGGCTGCGTCTGTTGGGGTGGGCGCCACGGAGGAGAGTGCATCATGCAGGAGATGGATTGGGCAGGGTGGGCATTCGAAGTGGGGGTGAGGGTGGGAGGCTCTGCAGCGCATTTGCTGGAGTCAATGATGAATGGCAGGAGGGTGGTTGGTGTTGGGATGGCCCGGGGCAACTTCCAAACGTCAGCTCCTTGCCTGGAGTGAATGTTCTCCAAAAAGATGTGCTCATGAGCGCTTTGAGCACCGACGATGACAACCGGAGGCTCTTTCAATGATCAATCGATCAAATCGTAACAGTCGTGTGCAATTTCTGCCCAAAAAAATCTATGTATTCGTCCGATTGCCGAGAAGAAAAATCAGATTGGCACGCAAACTGAAGATTGGGAGGATAAGTAGAAGATCCAGAAAGTGGGAATTCCACTTCCTCGCTCGCAAAGGATGTGGCGATTCCTCATTCGATGTGCAGTGTGCAAAAGTTTGTCTTGGATACGTATTGGCTCCGGTGCTTATGTAAGGTCAACGTAAACCTCGCGAAACTCTTT
The DNA here is from genome assembly GCA_038090175.1 of Austroboletus eburneus. Lineage (NCBI taxonomy): Eukaryota > Fungi > Basidiomycota > Agaricomycetes > Boletales > Boletaceae > Austroboletus > Austroboletus eburneus. The sequence continues at coordinate 15,796 of JBBPMF010000677.1, read as the reverse complement.
CTCTTCCAACCACTTCGCCTTGCGCAGTCGCGGCATGGTCGCAGCTTCTGTCTCTAGCTCAATAGGTTTCGCCCCACCCACCGGCCTCTTAGCTTTCGACCAAATCCCTCTGTGTTTGTCCGACACTGTTAGCCTAACTCGTGTTGAGGCACAAGCGGCGCTGCTCGGTGGTCCAACCCACCCCGACAGATTGAGCGCAGTCTCGGGCCGGAAAGCCTACAGGTTTTCTCCCACATCGACGTAACTACACACCCCATGATGTACATTACTCGAAACAGTCTCTTAGAATATCAAACACAAAGCTAGATACGCAAGTTTGTCGTAGAGACAAATTGTACAAAGTGTGCAATGGTCAATGGTGTCTACAGAATTTGCCAGTTGCTCCGGGCCAAATATTTTATTTTTCCTGATGCATTTAGCTCAGCGGCAGGCTCTTGTTGCTGCTGACACGCATTTTGGGTACCCTACTATTTCTTCGATGTGGGCTTGACCCGCAGTAGGTTTTACACCTCCCTTTGATGCTGATTCACTCTCAGGTCAAGATGGCTTCGACTTGGGCTCAAAACGGCTATTGCGCGATTTCAATCATCTCTGCTGCAGAAATGACCTCCTTCAAGGACGACCGCTCCGCGTTTAATTTGTCTTTTCATAGCTGATATTGTATTCTCTGATTTTATTTCTCTGTTTGATTTTGAAATCGACAGGGAAACTGCTTGTTAAAAAGGAATGGCGTTCTTTAACTACCTCCCCAGTGTAAAACTCGTGCGCTTTTCCTGTCAGGAAGTGCGACAGCACGAACACCATCTTGCACTTGCAGCCTCGCTTTACGTGTTCCGCTTCAAGATACGCTTTCTCTTCCGTCACGAATCAATGGAACGCTGGTAAATCAGGTGACTCGATCTGTTGTGTTTGGTGGACATGATTGAGTTCAGTTCTTCGTATCCGGTCCCTTCATAAATAATTCATTTTCCACCTCTTGGCAGGCGTCTCAGGTACTCTGAAACTGGGACGGATTTCAAGCGCGGAAATCATGATCAGTAGTGACCAGAAATCCGCGGAAGAAGAAATCGAAAGTTGCCCGTCGACCAACTTGTTACGGAGCTTCGGTCCCTTCTGATTTTTTTTCGTGGAGATCCTGACTGCTGCTGGTATAAATACCACCCACGACCTCGGTGGTCTACAGGTTTCTTTCCCCACCTGGTACAGGTGAAACTATCCGCTTCTGATTAGCAGGGGCAGCTTGCTTAATACCATCTTTGCAGCTCTACGTCTACTTCCAATGCGGAATCTCCGTGATATTCTGCCCACATCTAGAAGTAGTCAAGAATTTTGCTGCTTCGATAGGCAATGCCGGTCAATGTTTCACGGGCCAGGGGAGCGATATATCAGCCCTACCACTGGCAAGTGCAGACCGCTCGTCGTTCAAGCTGTTCATCCAAGTTCCCAAAACGCTGATCGAAGGGAAGTCGCAGTCGGTGCGAACACTCCCAAAATGAGGAAACTCGCCGTGTGGCTGGCTACCAACTGTCCTCTCCGCCATCCAGAGAAGACCCCTATTTGGCTCTTTAAATGGGCTCTGTTTACCGTCCGGCTGTTAATCCCTTTTACTCTTGCTGATCCGGCGATTCACACGGGGGTCTATAAACCTTACTTGTCGAGATACCATGGCCAACTCTGGGTAGCTCGTTCCCCCCGCGAGTATTCTCTACGAAAAGACAACATAGAAGTGGGGTCCATCCGCAATGTCACACATCTGACTCATCCCCGTCAACTCATCATCTACAATCCTGCGACGCGTTCTTGGGATATTTGTGATGACCCCAACATCATCAAACAGCAAAAATACGTTGCCATATCTTACCGGCACCTGGACATCGTACCTACACCCATGGAAGAATCGGTCCAGCTCGCTGAGGAGGAATTCATCAGGAAGATCGAAGCCACAATGATGTCTCTCAACGAGACCGCCTATTGGATCGATCTGAAGTTGGTAAACACGGAGGGAATTTCGCGGGAGGAAGTCAACGAGGACATGTATCGTATGGCGGATGTCTATCGCGGTGCCCAGTTCACGCTCATCATGCTTTCCCCTCCCGCTGGAGTCACCGAAGAGGAATCATGGTTGAGGTACGGAGAACGCCTCTGGACTTTTCCTGAGGCTCTCCTGAGCAAGGAGCTGCGGTTCAAGTTTAGAGATGATGCTGTCACATCGATCACCCTCCATCAACTCGCAAACCGTGCTTATGCAGAATTTGCCGAAGAATCTGCCATCGTCAATGCATACGGCTTGAGGGATCCATTAGAGAGGTTGGAAAGACTTTCATTGCTCAAGTCGGCTCTTTGGCGGCGCACGAGTGGGGCCCTGGAACGACATGACGGTTTCAAGGCGGAGAGGGTCTATGCACTGATGGGCTTCTTCGAACATCGGATCTATCCCGACTTTCAGGAAACAGAGCTGCAAGCACTTGCAAGGCTTTCGATGGCCAACGACAACGATCGTATCGTAGAGCGCATGGTTTCACTTCTCCCTGCCAAAATTGCCGACTCTGCTGGCTGGTATGCGGAGGATGACCAATGGGGAACGAACCTTTGGGACATTGAACCGGAGATTCAGGTGGTCGGAATGACCAAAAACGACGCGATCGTCCTTGGAGGATGTCGTGCTGCTGCGATTCGGTGGAAAGACTTCCCTTCGATCGCATTCGTCACTCGGCCCTCATTCAGGCGCTTCTTTGCCAATCTTTTCTCGAACCTTTCCTGGTATACCCTTGCCGCCGCGATTTATCTAATGACAATATCGATCCCTGTAGGGGTGGCTCCCCTCGTCATTGGACTTGCCCTGGTGCTGTTTGCACCTCATATGAGGGCATATTCGGTATCTGGGCGCATAGTACATGCCCAACCGTGGTTGATCGGCGTAAAGGGGTTGATCTCTGCCAAGGAAGCAGACGTTTTCTTGTATGGGGGCGCGATGGGTGCGTTACCAAGAACGCTTTACAGCCCCTCTGGTACACCTCTGGCCAAGACGGCAAAAGGCGAGTTTAGGCATGGAGATCCGACACAATATGACGACCTCAAGTCTTCCACTGATGATCATTCGAGCGAGGCCAATGACCTGTACTCGCTTGTTGACACCGCGTCGGCCACGATCTATTATTTCCACGCGGCGCGTCCGCCGACGGTGTGCCTATATACAGGAAGAGATTCGGGGTTAGGAAGGTTCGTTCTGTGCAGTGAGAGATGCACGACCAACGAGTTGCACAAGGAGACGGTCATCAGGATGCCGTGGTACATCAGCCGGTATATGGGGGTGTGTGATTGGGTTGCGCTTGGTTGAGCGAATGGTTTACTAGAGACATTCTGTTTTTCCGCTGAAATGTTTGTGTTTTGCATTACTCGTTGTCTGACTCCTCCATGTACTTATTAGTGGTGAGATGGTGACTCGGCAGGAGCACTAGTATTTATATACTTCTTGGACGTTATGTGGTCTTTCGGACCATCAAATGTACTATTTTAAAAAGGTAGTGCATGAGAATACAAAAAGGCAGTGGTCCTCTCTAGGCTATAATCAAACTTACATACATGTTTCGTTCGACTTTATATGTACATCGTTCACCCAGACCTTGAGTTGTTTGGAAAGTGTCTTGGCGGTGAATTCCAGCTTTTCGCCCATTGCCCTTGCAACCTCTAATATCGTCTGCCTTTTGCCTGTGGTAGTCAACACAAGGCCCACCTCCCTAGGCGAAAATGATATGGAAAGCATAGAGAATGGGAGAGGGGCAGGTCCTATGGAGCCCTTGTGGTGTCTGGATGGAGTGCCTGAGCTAATACTATTGCAAGACGGGACACGCCTTCACGGACATCGTAATAGTGCACGAGGTCCTCTAGGCGGCTTCGTGGCTGCATGAGATAGAAAAGGTCCTTTAACGACTCTTCACGCTCAAGGTGAAGTTCTGTGTCATCCATCATCACACTGTTCTCGCGGACTTTGAGTGCGGTGAAGTAAGAAAATAGGTCGGACGAGTATGGTGGAGTCGAAGAGCCCAACGAAAATCGATGAGTAGGTACATGGTGATTATTAATGCGGAATGATAGCTAAAACGTGGGTGGGCGAAAGCCCGAGGCACTGCCTGAAGCCTGGAGCGAGCTGCGAGGGCGGGTGGGCACCGAGCAGGTCGCTGAGCTGAGCGTGAGCTCAGGGCTATGCGAAGCGCGACGGACGATGGTGAAGAGAGATAGAACGATTCACGGACGTCGGACCTGAGAGAGGGAGCGGAGGGCGGGCGCGAAAAAGAAAGCCGGACGTTGCGCAAGATGAAACTCAGGCGCAAACGGACGAGGAGGTGCGAGGCGGCGAAGGAAGAGAAGCTGCGTCACCTCGCTTACTCATGCACGGACTTTATTCTAGGAGATGCTCGCGAGCTCGCCTAACCTAGAATGCCATTAGTGTCTCCACTGATAAGCAAGACGATGGCTCACCAATGTAAAACGACCTATTGACTAGGCGAAGTTGTTGAGATAGCCAATAGAGCTGGCGCACAGGGCGACTCTCATTTAAACCTGATGTCTGGGGAAGTGTCAATTGTATGATATTGATCTTTGGTCTTATCTGCGAGATGCGGACATGAGTTCAACGGTTCACTGCAGTTGTAACTCGTTCAAATGCACGACTGGTTAAACGGTGCAGCTATAATGTCGTTCACACGCATGTGATATCCGCACGACTCAAACAAGGAATAAGAACGGAGAAAAAAGCTGTGATGAAGATGAGGCCGCAAAAGATTACGCGAGTCGAACGAACCATGGCGGACGCGTAAGATTCTCCATCCATGATTCACTGGGTAATGCAACACCAACAGGGTAGGCAGTCCTCTTCCCTTTGCGTCACGCTGACCACCGACCTTTTTCGTGATCCAGATCCCCTGCTTTTTTTTTGACAAGGTGGCACCTCCCGTCCGTTGCGTTCAGCAAAACCCTCAGCTTCCTCGGTCATGGGCTCCACAATAACTTTAGAAGAACGCTAATTCCTGTCAATCAATTGATGCCTGAACCCAAAGAGGATACGTTGTTATTGAACCGCGACAGCTAGAAGGCGTCTTCTTACCATACAATTTGTTTTTAAAACAAAACACCCTGGGTTTGGCTCTTCTCACAACAATCCGCCCCAGAAGAGAAAACCTCCAAAGTGTAGACACTTTACTGACGGGCCCAATTTCCGCCAAACGTCTTGACGCTATTAGAAGGGTTCATTCTGAGTCCCAAAGGGTCCAGTAACCCTGGCAGGACAAGCCAGCACTGCTGTGAACTTTAGTTGAAGAGACTCCGACTCCAAGTAGCGTTTGAACGCCCCGGGTATGGGAGCTCGGGGTTGACAAAGGTTGAGATGGAATAGGCACAGCGAAAACTGCTAATGAGCACAATCATCCACCGAAGTGTCTATGACCCCAAGCTGGCGATACACGAAAACCAAGGTCGCCCAAGGATATGTACCGGTCGGGGTGACCCGGTGGGCGAAGTTCCAATGCCTCCCTGTCAAGAACGACCCCCTCCTCAATATCCCTGATATCACCGTACTGCCTGTACCGATCCGAGAGATGAATTGAAAGCTGCGTAAGAGACCGAGCTCGCATAGGATGATCGCATGGGAAAACTTCGACTGCTTCGCGATCAAACGCAATAGCCTCGTCGATGTGACTGCGCGCACTCCCCTGCTCAAATTGGTCCGCAAGGAGTTGAGCCCGAGAATGCAGCCGTTCGAGCTGTTCAACTGATAGATACATCATTGGTTGCTCTCCTTGCTAACGAATAAAGTGAGTGATACCTTTGGGATCTAGCATATGGGCTCAACTGCTAGCTGTGACGAGTATGGAGGATCGAGAGGAGCGGGGGACGTAATGGAAGTACAGCAAGATTGGAAGGGCGGTGCCAAGTACAGCAAGAGCATTGCATTTGAAACGTTTCACGTGGTCGATGGGCCAAAATACACATAAGATGTGTACGTATCGCAATAAACCGATTCCTTTGGATGAATAAATGTTGACTACCCCAAGCCGCCAGAACTAACGTCATCAATGAACTTACCTTTTCAACGTCTACGTGGAAGTAGATCCCCGCACAGAACGTTTCATCGTCACAATGTCGTATTTTCTGATTAGAACCCAAATGAGGGAATTGGCAGTGTTACTGGGGGGGTTCCAGCGTCGACTACAACGCAGTTAGAAAAGGCAGTGTACAGTGTCAGGCGATTCACCGTTCCTTCCAAACGCAAAGTTTGAGATATTCGGCATCAGATCAAATTCTATCGAATAAACAAACTCATCAAAAGAAACCTCCGCGAATAAATATGCGTCCATACCTTGGTAGTATTCCGCACTAGATCTTTCACAGGTTATACAGCACACTCGCTAGATTAAACTATGCGTATGGGGTCCCAAAAATGCCTCGCGCGTCCGCGTCATCTCGACCTCGGAAGCATCAGAAAAGGAGAGGGCGCTTGGCTCTTGACAACGGATAGTGATGGCTTCGGCTCGAGGCGTCCTAGAGTCTGTGTAGCCACCGCATGCGCTGTATGCCGTTCCAATGACCGAGCGTCTCGAGCGTAAGATAGGTCGAATCTTCAATCACCTGTGCCGAGGTCCATCACCTTGATGCGAAAACACAGATGAGGTTCACTTACCGTGGCTATCTGCTCGACCACTGTTGGATAGACTATCTCTCCCATCCCTGCCTCTGCTCCCTCTTGCTCGGTGAAGATTCGGGCGGACTCGAAGAAGGCGATATGGGTGACGATGCATTGTTTGGCGAGACGTTCAGGTGGGTTGATGCCGATAAGGACGGGTAAGATGAAGTTGGTGACGCGCACGGTCGCCCCCGCATGGGCGGTCCTCCCGACCGTGGCACCCAATCCGACATACGAGTTGCAAGGTCGACTTCGAATCTGCCAGCGAGGAGAGTTTTCTTCGGAAGCGCAACGATGACACAGACGGCGTTCTTGATGATATCTCCGACGAAAGTGAACGCAGCACCCGTCGCGTCCTCTGCGAGGCTCTTACGCTCGGGTAGCCGCCCTCGTTCTGAGTAACCCGGCCTTGATAAGAAGGTCGTAATGAACGGAGTCGAATTGGTAGACGTGTCGAGGTAGAAATGGCGGAGGTGAAGACGGAGAATGGCAGATATGTATTGGTAGTAAAGGCTGCGGCGACATGAAAGCGGCGAAAGATAGTCTAAGTAGGGAATGAAAAAGGAAACTGATACCATCGATAACGAATTCCCTCTTCTCTCCGCCCTTCACCACCCCAACGTTGGCAACAACCATCCAACACCGCGCGAATGGAAATCGAATCGGACCAGGAGTCAAGTAAGCAGAAAAAAAGTAAGTATGAGTCGTCAAAGATGCTGCACATCGCTGACTTACATCTCATCATTCCATCTGCGTTGATCCCCTGGACCAGTGGGCATCTGAAACTATTCGTTAATCTACTTGCTGACTGTGTATGAGGTTCAGCTCACCTGACGACTCCGAGGGATCGGTGGGCGGTAGGATTATAGGTACCGTCCCGCGAAACTGGTTCCTGTCCAGTTCGCCTTGGGTCGAGTACCTATAATCCCACCGGGCGCCCCTGCGTCGCTCCTCCCAGTAGAACCGGTCGTTTTGCACTTTGCACTTTCTCAGCACAGCTTATACACGGAGCGACAGACTTACTTGGGAATGGAATATGGATGAGCGGAAGCTCTTCCTCGACTTCCTCCTCGACCTCCTCCTCGACTTCCATCTCTCCTTCCACCTCGCCTTCCTCGTCGGATTCGGGTGACGGGTCCTCTGACTCGTCGTGTGAAGTAGTTTCAGATGTCGTCATCTGGGTCTGCTTTTCATGGCAGAGTCGTGCCTTGCCCTTGTCGTCTTTCAGGCCCATGGCTTCCTGCAAGACGGTCAGAAGATCTTACTCTTATCAGCTAAAGCAGACTCACCTCAAGCTCCTTGACCCCGCTACACAGGTCTCTGTGTCTCTGCCACATCCCTGGATAATAATCAAACCTCTTGTCGAGGCTGATCAGTTTGCCGCATCCCTTGCAGACGACGCTCTTGCTTTGCACGTCCTCCGTGCATGGGTCGTCTTCGAGTTTCTGCTTGCGCAGCTCCCGATTGATCCGGTTCCTCTCTTCCCTGGCCCTGATCGCCACGGTGCTCTGCCTGTTGGAAGGCCCAGCTACCGGAGGCTCGGGGGGAGGTCGGACTGCCTCTGTGTTGGGCAGAGGATGTGGCGCGGGGGCGGGGGTGGGGGCAGGCGCAGGGGTGGGGGCGGGGGCAGGTGCAGGGGTGGGGGTGGGGGCAGGCGCAGGGGTGGGGGCGGGCGCGGGTATGGGCGCGGGTGTGGGTGCGGGCGCAGGCGTGGTGGTACGTGGTGGCGTCATCTTTAACGACCCCGGACACTTTGTCCAATGGTCGTTCACCAGCGCGCAGACGACGTCCCACGTCGTTCCGCTGCGGTATGTGATGACGCCGTTGCACCTGCCGCACGGCTGGTGGCGCAGTGGCGGATTTGACGATGAGATGGATTGTTGGAAGGGAAGCATGCTGGTATGAGGAGTGGTACGACGAGGTAATGCGTTGAGGGGAGAGAAAACAAGGGGATCGGGGCAACGACCTGCCACCCACATTTCCTTTTCATGTTCGCAAATCTCTCCGCCTTGTTCGCGCCACACTAACTGAGTTGTGGATGACAGTTTTTTTTTTCTCCCTCGTGTCAGGCACGGTGAAAATTCTTCTCGAACGTCGGTACACACTGGAAGTCGGGTAAGTTGCTGCGTCCTATTCGCGCTTTCTTCCGAGATACTCATCCACACTCTCCCTCTATAGATGCAGACGGAGCCAGGAAAGTCCGGTATTAAAGTATTGCCATTGGCCGCATGTATTTTTTTTTTTGGTTCCCCGGAAACTGTAGCACTTCGTTGCTGTGGCGGGCACAGACGTCAAGTTCTACGCGCCGCTTTTTGGATCCATATGGTTGGACCGATATGAGGTATGTGCCCTTTTTTTCGAACCCCGTTTTCGAGCGCTGTCGCTTGTGTTATCAAAGCGGCCACCATGCAGAAAACACATGGAGCTCGTCGTTATTTCCAACATCAGAATCCCCAGTTAGCTGAAAGACAGCATACGTTATGAGGGACTGTCATGACCTAGTACGTCTATCGTTCTATCTCGGCGCTCATCTCTGACCGTTGCCAAGTCTGACGTTGAGATAGCCGCGGGCAGGCTTCGCGAATTATCGATGCTTAAGCGGTGATCGCTCGTTCCATATGGATGCATTTGTCTGTGCGGACCCTGCACCATGGGCTGCTGTAACTCATGGGACAGCTCCGCACGGGCAAAATCATATTCAGACAAGTAATATGCAATAAAATGTACAGGTATCCTTGCTCGCATCGCTACGCTAGTCGTGGAGCGCGCGTGTATGACCTTTTGCGGCAGCCTTGCCGTCCGTCTCGCGAAGTTCACCTTTCTCGTGCATCTCGGGATTATTTGTGTATTTTCCAATCACCTGGGCAGACCCTGAATGAAGATCGCACGACGGTCGATGTTCACTTTTCTCGCCCTTCCAACGATCTTGTCTGCTACATTGGCGTGGACCGCCAATGGCGACGCGGTCTAGGGTAGGTGTGAGCAGGAAGCAAACCTTCGAGAGCGGGGACGAGCCCTCGGGTACTTGGGAGATTGCGGACATATTAGACGTGTCGTGGATCTTTTCGGTTGTGTCCATAGATAGTTACCTAAATTGGCAATTTCCGACTCGGACTATGACGAGCAAAAAAGAAAAGCCGCTCCACTCGCTCGTCGCTGGGACGACTGCGGGCGCCATTGAAGCGTATGTCGTCCCTCTCGACAAGTCTCTGCTCGCTCAGCCTGTCTAGCAAGTTTCGTCACCTATCCGACCGAGTTCGTCAAGACACGCACACAGTTTGGTGGTCAGGTCCGTATCGAGCTCTCTCTCCATCGACACGCTGACGCGCCCGCCGTACCAGCGTGAAGCGCCTCTGATCATCATCCGCACGACTGTCTGCGAAAAAGGCTTCGCCGGTCTTTATTCGGGTTGTTTGGCCCTCGTTATCGGAAACGCCGTCAAGGCCGGCGTGCGCTTCGTGAGCTATGACCACCTTAAAGGTCTCTTGGCAGACTCCGACGTCAGTCCTTTTTTTTTCTGTCCATGTACGACCCTCACACCTTCGCAGGGCAAAGTGAGCGCACCCAAAAGTCTCGTCGGTCAGTGTATCTCTAGCCACGCCTCGTACATGCGTCTCATCGTATAACTAACGGGCTTGGGCGCTGGCGTGATGGAGGCCATCGTTGCCGTGACCCCCTCCGAAACGATCAAGTGTGTATGATTTATTCTTGCACTGCCCTACCAACGTTCTAGAACGAAACTCATTCACGATGCCAAGCGTCCGAATCCCCAATACCGTGGGCTAGTACACGGCACCATGTCCATCGTGCACCAAGAGGGCATCGCGGGGATATGCCGTGGCTTGTTTCCCGTCGTACGTTCGCCTCTCCTACTCCTCTGCAGTCTCTTCACCGCGTCTGTCACAGATGATGCGACAAGGTGCTAATTCGGCGGTTCGCTTCACGACCTACACCACTCAAGCAATTTGTGCAGTCCACCACGCGTCCAGGACAACAGCTTCCGAGTGGGATCACGTTTGCGATCGGTGCTGTCGCAGGGCTCGTTACGGTCTATACCACGCAACCGCTTGAGTGAGTTTTTTTGTGTCGTCGGGACGTGTGGTCTGTCTGATAGCATGGGATAGTGTCATCAAGACGCGTATGCAGTCTCTCGATGCGGCGCGCGAGTACAAGAATGCGTCCCATTGTGGGTATCGGATCTTGACCGAGGAAGGTCTGTTTCGGTTCTGGACGGGCACGACGCCGAGATTGGCATGGTTGGTGGTGAGTCGTCTTTTACGGGCCGTGGGGGACGTGTGGAGTGACTTGAACTTTGCGATGCAGATGAGCGGTGGCATCGTGTATACGGTGTACGAAAATGTCATTAGGATCCTTGGGGAAGGCATCGTAGGGTCTGTTTACACGGTGGTGTTGTACTGTACATCGGATATGGTGACTCTCATTAGCGCGGTGACCGAAATGGAAGTCAAGTGCTTAAATCAATTGATATTGAATGACCATATTCACGCTACTGGCTAGGTGAGGTGTGCTACCGGCGTGATTACGAAGGGAGGGAAGCCGGAGATGATGGCGGGTGGAAGCGTGCAGCACTCGCCAGCTTTGGACGAGGGCGATCCTGCGGGCTGGGCGTAAGCTGCGATCCCCAACGGGCAGGAGACTTAACAACGCATGCAGCAAACGCTACTAGGCCATGTGTTAGGACTCTTAGGGGTCGGGGTGCTTACCTGTGGTCATCCACGCACAGGGGGAATGGTGTAATGGAGGAAGTCTCTATGTAGAGCAGGGGTGGCTTGGATGAAGGGGGTCAGGATCTGCATATGTCCGCTGTCGAGGGAGGTAAAGCAGGAATGCGTCGCTAGCCCAGCAACCCTTGCCTTTGACGACGTCGTAAAAGATGTTACATAGTGAGTATTCGAGAGTCGAGCCGATGCGGATGCCATGTCCTTTGAGGTTAGGGAGCCCGGTCCTCTAAGCGGCAGAATCTAAGGTGCGGACGTGACAAGCAGCGAGAATCCCCATTCAAGGCCTTATAGGCAAATAGGTGGTCACGTGAACTTGGATCATTGATTCGGACATGGTCGTTGGCTGGGTCCGAAGTGTCTTGTTTTACCGAATGCACTTCTTCGCCATGCATTACCATTTTGGTGCAGGGCAGGCGGAAGCAGGTGACTTTGGCGGTCTGACTGTACACTGACACGATCCCTGAAAATATGGGTCTGGGGATTGAAATCACTGATGCAGCTGATGCCGTGAACTCTCCTGCGTACAGTGGTATAAAGCGTGGTGGTGAGGCATACGAAGACGGTGGCATGAAGCGGGTTGTGGAAGTTTAGTTGGGTACGGATGCGGGGGTGGGCATGTACTAAGACTCTCGGAGGGGGTGTTTGGAGGAGGGTGAGGAGAGAGTCTTTGCCGCCTTGAGCAAGGCTGAGCTTTCATGTCTGTTCAACGTCCAAGTGAAACCGTGTGCTACATATGAGCCAAGCCCGCACTTCACACAGGTAGTTAGTGACGGCGTTGTTGGAGTAGAGGCCTGCCATGGACGACAGGAAACGGCGATGATTACCGAGCTGGTGGGGGCACATTGGTCTTCTGGTACTCCTTTGGCGATGGTAGGCGAGGAGGCCCGACCCGTAAGTGTCTTTGGTGGCCTCTGACCAGGCATGGGCAATGACCTCGTAGATACATTGGACGTCTCCAAGTGTAAAACGCAGTGAAGGGAATCTGGTAATGATAGGACACCATTTGAAAGCTAGGCATCGAGGACATGGTATGCTGGGAGTAAGGGTTGAAACCTTGACAACGCAACGCTTACTACTCCAAGCATACTGCCATCTTCGTTTGCAGCGCGTCATTCACGTAACTCGTACAGGAATAATGTGATATTCGCACAGTCAGCCACTGTACATGTCTTGGCGACGAAAGGCGCGGAATCTGTCTTACATACATAATAATGATAGCGAGCGAGTTTGTCCGCCTGATCGTACAAGCTGTAGTGAAGAAGATAACTTCGAAGAAGTCGATGAATCAGTGGCGCAGGAAACGAGTTTGTCCGCCTGATCGTACAAGCTGTAGTAAAGATAACTTCGAAGAAGTCGATGAATCAGTGGCGCTTGGGTGTCATCATCATGGCGGAGCGCCGCAGTACGTTGTGCGGCCAAAAACAACCTACGTTATGGGATCCCGCCCATCAGAAATACAGGAAGAGGAGAAAAATAAGTAGACCGACGGTCGGGCTGGTCGCTTCGACGCTTACACGCAAATAGGCTTCAATGCATTTCCTTCCAATCGTAACGTCACCCTCATACTCATACTTCCAGTGTGAGCTCCACCATTCGTAACGCGACTACAATAATGATTTAATTTAATGCATTTCCTTCTGATCCTACGTCATCCTCATCCTCATACTCCCAGTGTGAGCTTAGCTAACGCCACCATTTGTAACGCGACTTTCGCATTCTTAATGCAATTTCTGAATTGTCGAGGGGCGGAATCTGTGATGATGATGATCGTGTGGATAGGAGGTAGTAGTCCTACAGGTTGAAATTCCAGAGCTAAAAATATTGTCCGCTCCTGTCCCGCGTCATATGCATAAGATTTCACGCACATCCAATCCTTCAGACGAACTTTAATTTCCGTCCTGCACAAACTGTAAGATATATCTTATGTTCGCGATTCACACGTAGATCAGTATTTCGGTCTGTCCTACTAGATATTGCAAACCCCGTTGTGTGTGCAATGGTGACTACAGACTCGGAATTTGCCAGTTGCTACCGGGCCAAAAGTATTTTTTCTGATGGATTTAGCTCAGCAGTCTTGTTGCTGTTGACGTGCATTTTGGGTAGCTGGAACGGAACTAGAACGCGGAAGATGTGATCAGTGATGACGAGGAACCTGTGGAAGAAGATCGAAGTTGCCGTTAAGCCTACAGTGTCGACCACCTTGTTATGGAGCTTCAGTGACCTTTCTAACTTTCCTTTTCATGGAAATCCTAGTTGCTGGTGGTATAAAAACCACCCACGAACTTGGTGGTCTACAGGTTTCTTGCCCCACCTGGCACAGGTAAGACTATCCGCTTCTAATTACTGGCAAGGGCAGCTTGCTTAATACCATCTTTGCAGCTCTACGTCTACTTCCAATGCGGAATCTCCGTGATATTCTGCCCAGATCTGGAAGTAGTCAGAAGCTTCACTGCTTCGATAGGCAATGCCGGTTAATGGTTCACGGGCCAGGGGAGCGATATATCAGCCCTACCACTGGCAAGTGCAAACCGCTCGTCGTTCAAGCAGTTAGTCCAAGTTCCCAAAACGCTGATCGAAGGGAAGTCGCGGTCGGAGAAAACGTTCCCCAAATGAGGAAACTCGCCGTGTGGCTGGCTACCAACCGTCCTCTCCCCCACCCAGCGAAGACTCTCGTTTGGCTCTATAAATGGGTTCTGTTTACCGTCCGGCTGTTAATCCCTTTTACTTTTACTCTTGCTGATCCGGCGATTCACACGGGGATCTATAAACCTTACTTGTCGAGATACCATGGCCAACTCTGGGTAGCTCGCTCCCCCCGCGAGTATTCTCTACGAAAAGACAACGTAGAAGTGGCGTCCATCCGCAGTGTCACACATCTGACTCATCCCCGTCAACTCATCATTTACAATCCTGCGACGCGTTCTTGGGATATTTGTGATGACCCCAACATCATCAAACAGCAAAGATACGTCGCCATATCTTACCGGCGCCTAGACATCTTTCCTACACCCATGGAAGAATCCGCCCGGCTCGCTGCAGAGGAGGAATTCATCAGGAAGATCGAAGCCACAATGATGTCTCTCAACGAGACCGCGTATTGGATCGATCTGAAGTTGATAAACACAGAGGGAATTTCGCGGGAGGAAGTCAACAAGGACATGTATCGTATGGCGGATGTCTATCGCGGTGCCCAGTTCACACTCATCATGCTTTCCCCTCCCGCTGGAGTCACCGAAGAGGAATCATGGTTGAAGTACGGAGAACGCCTCTGGACTTTTCCTGAGGTTCTCCTGAGCAAGGAGCTGCGGTTCAAGTTTAGAGATGATGCTGTCACATCGATCACCCTACATCAGCTCGCAAACCGTGCTTATGCAGAATTTGCCGAAGAATCTGCCATCGTCAATGCGTACGGCCTGAGGGATCCGTTGGAGAGGTTGGAAAGACTCTCGTTGCTCAAGTCGGCTCTTTGGCGGCGCACGAGCGGGGCCCTGGAACAACATGACGGTTTCAAGGCGGAGAGGGTCTATGCACTGATGGGCTTCTTCGAACATCGGATCTATCCCGACTTTCAGGAAACAGAGTTGCAAGCACTTGCAAGGCTTTCGATGGCCAACGACAATGATCGTATCGTAGAGCGCATGGTTTCTCTTCTCCCTGCCAAAATTGCCGACTCTACTGGCTGGTATGCGGAGGATGACCAATGGGGAGCAAACCTTTGGGACATTGAACCGGAGATTCAGGTGGTCGGAATGACCAAAAACGACGCGATCGTCCTTGGAGGATGTCGCGCTGCTGCGATTCGGTGGAAAGACTTCCCTTCGATCGCATTCACTACTCGGCCCTCATTCAGGCGCCACTTTACCGATCTCGCCTCAAACCTTTCCTGGTATATCCTTGGCGCCGGGATTTATGTAACGACGAGAACCCCTGTAGGAGTGGTTCTCCTCGTCATTGGACTTGTCCTGGTACTGCTTGCACCTCGTATGAGGGCATATTCGGTATCTGGACGCATAGTAGATGCCCAACCATGGCTCATCGGCATAAAGGGGTTGATCTCTGCCGAGGAAGCAGACGTTTTCTTGTATGGAGGCGCGATGGGTGCGTTACCAAGAACGCTTTACAGCCCCTCTGGTACACCTCTGGCCAAGACGGCAAAAGGCGAGTTCAGGCATGGAGATCCGACACAATATGACGACCTCAAGTCTTCCGATTCGAGCGAGGCCAATGACCTGTACTCGCTTGTTGACACCGTGTCGGCCACGATCTATTATTTCCGCGCGTCGCGTCCGCCGACGGTGTGCCTATATACAGGAAGAGATTCGGGGTTAGGAAGGTTCGTTCTGTGCAGTGAGAGATGCACGACCAACGAGTTGCA
>JBBPMF010000676.1:0-19477 GCA_038090175.1 Austroboletus eburneus | reverse complement strand
GGGGAAGACCATTCTTCAATTGCTTTTAATTTCCCATTATCCATAGCAATAAGACTGGGTTGAACAGTGATTCCTAAGTAGTCCATGGAATCTTGGTCAAAGATGCATTTCTGAAGTTTGCATCTCACCCCTATGAGTGCCATTTTGTTGAGTTCAAATTGACAGTAATGGTCTTTTCCCCATTGAAGTGCACTGCCCTCCTTTTCCATCATCTCTTTTAATTTCTCATATGCATCCTCCCATGATATGCCCCTTGCTAGGAGCACTGTGTCATTGATGAATTCAAGGATAGATTTGTTATTTTTGTTCTCCTCCACACCAATTAAGCCTGCATTGTAGAAGAGGAAAGTGATGGGGGACATGGGACACCCTTGGTCTAGGCTGATGGCAATGTGGAAGAGATCGGAGGAGAAGTCATTGAAGGCTAGTTTAGTTGTTCTGTTTTCCAGCCACCACCTTGGATGGTGTGGTTCTTGTTGTGGCATGTGTGGTAGAGGATATTCCACCTAGGATTTGCTGGAGTAAGGTTAATGGGGTTGATGTAGGGCTCCTGGATTGCTGTGATTTTGAATTTGTTGGGGTTGAGGTTGCTATAGAGGTCATGTTGAGCAGTGCTGGCCTTGCATATGTTTTGTTGCCATATTTGTAGTCATTCTGTGTTTTGGGGTTGGAGTTGATCTTGGGGCTCAGTCATTGGGAAAGGGCAGGATCGGAGCTGACTGTTGGGTTTGATGCCATTGGTGGTGGTGGTGGCAGCTCCTGGAACTCATTTATATGGGCCTGTCACAGTGGCCAGCCCTGGCTGTGGGTTTCTACCTGGGGATTATTGTTGGAGCTTGTAGCCTTGCCCCTACCTTCATTTGGCATTCTCTTTTTCTTTGGTGATTTTCTCCTCTTTATTGTCTTCCACCCTTGTTCA
This sequence comes from Austroboletus eburneus, assembly GCA_038090175.1. Classification (NCBI taxonomy): domain Eukaryota; kingdom Fungi; phylum Basidiomycota; class Agaricomycetes; order Boletales; family Boletaceae; genus Austroboletus; species Austroboletus eburneus. Next base: position 18,558 of record JBBPMF010000676.1, on the reverse strand, counting down.
TTGTCATTTCCATGGTGAAGGTTGTCGTTCTTGTTGTTGAGCTCTTGCTCGGTTGTTCAGGATATGGGGTTATCCTTGGTGAAGAAGTATATGTACTTCATGTCCTTCATTCTGATGTGAAGTCTCATCCTGGCTTGTAGGAACGATTTGCAGTCTCAGCTCCATGCTGTGTGCCCTTTTACTTTACAGTTAGCACAGTAGTAAGTCTCCTGGTCTGTTACCTGGCACTCTGGGGTGTGGTATTGGTCCCCACAGGTCTTGCATACATTGTGGGGGTGTTTGCACCCATGTGATATATGGGTCTGGGAGAGCGACTGGCACTTGTAGCACCTCCAGGGTTCCAGGAGTTGTTTGTATCCATAAATTTTTTGTCCTTCCATGAATATGCCATTCTTGATGGCTTTGTTGGCATTGTGAGGATTGCTGAAGTTGATGATGGCATGTGCTACTTTCTGGTCGAGCTTTTGATGTTCAGGAGGTTTGATCCACTGAATGGAGCTGATGGCATTGTCACTAAGGTGTGAGCATTTGGCAATGGTCTGAATGGTGATCTGGTTGTCAGGGTTGAGGGTGACCAGGATTAATTCTGCTACAATCTTGTATGATTTGTCTATGAAGTATGCATCAGCATCAAAGTTGTGGAGGAAAGATGATCAGATCTCAGGTATATTTATCCAATCTGCTGCTATCTGGTGATTCAACTTGAAACAGAGGGTGCCTGATTGCATGGGTTGGATGCTCAGAAAGGCCATGTTGTCTGGGGTGTATTCATTGTTTTTCACCATAATTTCCAAGGCAAGGTTAGCTTTGGCAACTAGTTCTTTCGGAGATAGGTCTTTAAGAGTCTTGTTGGCGGTGGTGATAACAATCTGCCTGGTAACTGCTTCGCTCTTGGCAAGGACTTCCATGTGGTCATTTCCTTGGCTTCCCAGAACTGCTGCTGCATAGGTCAAGGTGTCAGGATGGTTGGGGGGGTTGCAATAGTCTTGCTGTGCTTGGGTTTCTAGGTGGGCCAGTTCTGCCAGATTGTCACTAGCTTTGTTGGCAGCCTGTTTTAAGTTAGTTGTGATGTTGTCAACTGTTAGTCTAAGCTTTTCCATGAGGCTGTTGTACATGGCCACCTTTGCCTCATGTTGTAGAACTACTGTACATCCTCCAACCTGGTCATGAGGCTTTCCTCATGTGATGCTTGTCGATTGGCTGGTGATGTTGACAGACTGTGGATAAGCAGAGATGCGAAAGACCAAAGTGCCTCTTGGTGCATCTCCAATAGCTGGGGTCTGCCTAGGATGTATTCTAGCATAGTAAGCACAATCTGTTTTGGAGATTCGCCTTCCACTGGTGCATGGTAGCCATATCGGGCCAAGGAAGCATGGGCTTCCTTGAGGCCTGTGAATTGCAGCTGGTTACCTAATAAAGTGAAAATTTTGTCCTCAGACTTGCTAGTGAATATCACCTGTCCTTATCTGCAGCTCATTGTACCTGCTAATGGATGTGGTGATGTGCTTGCATTGTTCCTTGTTTAAGAGGCACTGATATGTGCCATAGCTACAGTATCAAGGAAGTGGTGCTGTTGCTTCTTTTTGACTGCAATTTTTTGGGGTCCCTGTAGGGGTGCCACTTGATTGCGGTTTAAGGAGCTTTCTTCGGACTCATCTACACACCAGTTCCCCCACTCCTCATGTTTCTCCTCATCATGTTGAGAATGTCCTATCCCATCAGAACAATACCCCAATGTCCAGATCCCTCCCTGGGTCCCTACCCTCCCCTCTCTCTCCACTGGCAGCAGATAACTATGAGTTCTTTGTCAGTGCCAAAGCTGATGACAATGAGATCAGATCCCATCACAGTGACTATTAGGGTTTTGTTGTAGCCTCACTCATATGACGGAGGTAATGTTACAATTCATTGGGCCCCTCTTTTATGTTCCTAGCTTTACTTACCATGTATACCAAAGGACCTTGACCCTCGCTGTTTGAGCTCCACTTGGGTCCTTTCTTTCACCATTGTCTTTGCAATACCGCTTACTTATTTAGCATGACTCATTCACAGTTGTATTACCAACCTTTATCCAATGCCATTACATCCACTCTGTAGTGACTCAACTTCTTTGTGATTCCATTGCTTTCTATCACTGACTCACTTTCTTCCATGTACCTACCCTTAACCCTTTGGCTCGTGTATATAAACCTTTGATACTCAGGTGTATTTGCTATCATAGATCTCCTGTAATTTACCTAGTATCTTGGAGTTGCTTTTGGGTCCTCCAGTCCTCATCCTTCTGTTGAGTGGATGCTCCCTTCATACCCTTGACCCATCGCTAGTCCTGTGACATCCCTAGACCTGTTGATCTCTTGATCCTCAATGGTCCCAAGAACCTCTGCCAAGGAAGACTCTTGAGCAGACTCCCCTTCAATCCGACATTAGTCCTATGCTGGCCTTATCCTCCCTGTCAAGGAACCCCTTCATCAGACCCCTTGTCCTGTCTGCTGTATAGTGACAGTAAGCCCTCAAACCTCTGCAGGCCTACACTTGACCATGTCGAGCATAACAAAAGGTCTAAGATCTTCCTTGATTGGCTATCATCATACATATAAGCCTCCACCATTGCCTACCAATGCCCCAGGAACCCTAGACCCTATCCCAATCCAGCATTGAAAAGGGAACCCATCGACTTGTCGGATACTGATGAACCCTCCTCTGAGAACCCCATTGACACTAATGAAAACCTCATCATCCCTCAATAACCTGAGGACCTAGAACTCTCCCATTGACTTTCTGCAGTGCTTAGCATCCCCAGAGTACCCACCCCACTATTCCCAACCCCAGTCAATTACCAACTGGCATTTACTTTGCCATCACCTCCCCAGTGACCACCCACATCCCAGACTACCATGTCAAAATCCTGAACTCCACCTTGGAGTCCCCAACACCTTCAATGGCTCTTATGCCAAAGCCATGCCCTGGCTATCCACTATCCAAACCTACCTCATTGTGAACAAGTCCATTTATGATGACAATGACAAGAAAGTTGCATATGCCCTATCCTACACGAAAAAGAACTCAGCTGCCATCTGTCTGAACCAATATGAAATCTACTTTCAACAATTCAAATCCTCTCCCTGACCCTCCATGCCATGTCCAAGTAGACTCCATTTACAATGGACAACTCTATGAGTATCTCAATTACGAGACAAAACCCCAATATGTCTGATGAGTCCATGACAACTATGTATATGATCAACTGAATCATCTGTTGCAGTTACCACTTCATCCCTAAAGGTAACTCTCTGATCGCCAAACTCATGAACTCTACCAAGCTGGCCATGGCTGCCAAAAAGGCCAAATCAAAAGTCTCCCTCCCTCCCAAATACTCTGACTTCACCTCTATCTTCTCAAAAGAAGCTATGGATCACATACCACTCTCCTGACCCTATGATCATGAGATCAATTTAGATGAATCTTTCACACCCAAGGTTGGAAAGATATACTTCCTCTTCTCTGATAAATGCAAAACTACAAAAGAATTTCTCAATGAAAACCTTGCCTCAGGTAAGATCTGCTCCTTGAATTTCCCCCAAGCCTCTCCCTTCTTCTTTGTCAAGAAAAAGGATGGCAGACTTTATTCCTGCCAAGACTACAGGTATCTCAAAGAACATACCATTCAAAATGCCTATCCCCTTCCTCTAATCTCTGACCTCATCAACAAACTTCGTGATGTCAAAGTCTTTATGAAGTTCATTGTATAATGGGGATACAACAACATTCAAACCAAAGACAGTCATCAGTGGAAGGCCATTTTCATCACCCATAAAGGGCTTTTTGAACTGACCATTATGTTCTTCAGTCTTGTCAACTCCCCTGCCACCTTTCAAAGGTTTATGAATGACTTATTCCACAATATGATCACCAAAGGATGGCTCGTCATCTATATGGATGACCTTCTCATCTTCTCCCCTGATGAGAAAACCCATGCTAAATGGACCAAATGTGTTCTCCAATGAATGAAGGAACTCAACCTTCACCTTAAACTCAAGAAGTGCAACTTCACCTCCAAGAAGGTCAAATATCTGGAAATATTCATCAAACCTGGACAACTTACCGTGGACCCTGTCAAGTTAGATGAAATTGTGTCCTGGCCTACCCCTGAGAAACTTTGTGCTGTCCAATCCTTCCTCAGCTTCACCAACTTTTACTGGTGATTCATCCTAAATTACTTCTCCATCACCCACCCCCTCATCAATCTCATCAAGAAAACCAGCCACTGGGCCTGGTCCCCCACATGCCAACAGTCCTTTGATCATCTCAAAGAACTCTTCCTTGCCTGCTCCATCCTCTAACTTTCCAACCTCTCTGCTCTGTTCACTATTGCAATGGATGCTTCAAAATATGCCTCTGGCACTATCCTTCTCCAGACTGACATCAATGGGAATTGGCACCCCTGTTTTTACCTTTCCCAATTGTTCTCCCCCATGGAACAAAACTATGACATCTACAATCAGGAACTCTTTGCTATCATGTGAGCCCTGAAAACCTGGCACCATTACTGATTCTCTTGGCTGGGCATGGTACATGCCTGCATTGAATGATGTAGAGAGCTCTGCTAGTCCTGCAGTGGGTAAACTGAAGCAAGAAAAAGCACTCAGTATTGCAGGGCTCTACACCATTGCATCAAAGTGATACAATGCCTGGAGAAAAACTCATGAAGGCAAGAAAGATGCTTGTTCTTATTCCTTCCTTGATTATATGGAAATCATCATCTCAAGAAAGAGTGATCCTGGCTACATACCTCATGTGATTTGATCCAATTGGATGGGAGCTTTTACATCTGACAAGTCTAACTGTCATGAGCTCTTTTAGGCTGGGGTTACAGTTTGGTTCATTCATGAAGAATATGTGATCATGGATCAAACCATTATTGAGAAACCTGTCTGCCTCACATTCCCCAACAACATCATTTGTGCATACTATTTTGAGCAGGGGCAAACAGTTCCAGGATTTAAAATCCTTTTTGATAGCCTGTTGAGCTTTCAGTGCCATGAGGCTACTCATTGATACTATGCCCCAAGACTGCAGCCTTTGCCCTCCATACTCCCTTCCACATTTATAGAGATTCCTTCAAAGGTGGGCAAAGCCTTGATGGCCACACAAAAAAACAAGCTTGCGTGCAAAAAGCTGCCCACTGTTTCTAAATGTCATATGAAATTTTTCTTCTATTGGTAATTAACCTGACCATCAAATGCAGTGGTGACATGTAACAAATGGAAGGAAGTTGACATTTCAGAGATGCCTTTGCCTCTGACAGGCTGGGATCATGCATTGAAACATGTAAACAAGGAAAAAATGACAATACCATGAAATGTGATTGACCCCTGGTTACTATGTTTCCGAACTGACCCTCTTGGTATCCTCAAATTCTCCTGAATGTCACCATTACTACCTGGAGAACTGGTTGAATGCTCAACATGTCTGACTTACCCAGCTCTATCATAATTCATCTGATTGGCTCCCTTTCCCTCAGCTTTGGTGTGAGTTCCTCAATCTTTTCTCTCCCATGAACAGCTCTGCGAGTGCCTCATTATCCAATGTGATGAGAGCAAAATTGTGCCATGATGAAGTGCAGCAAAAATTCTCATACACAATTGAGTGCATGAAAGGACATAAGGAATATCTGTTATGCTTGCACAACATCTAGTCCCAGTGTGTTCTCAAAGGCGACACAATGTCCTATAGAAATCCTAGGGGTTCTCTGCTGAGACTCAAGACTCAGGCAGGATGAGACTAAACACTGTGTATAATTGCGCAGATCTAGCTAAGGAACAGGGAAGACAACTGCTAACTATTTATACAGTCCGGAACCATCTCAGAATGGAAGGAAGAATGGTATAGGACATATGGTATATTACAACGGCATCGTGTATCAATGGTAGGAATGGGATAACACTGCCATCAGGAGAAGGATGGAAGGAGGAGTGGAGGTCTGTGAACAAAGTGGTTCTGGAAACACATGGTAAGAGTTACAAAAGCAGAATAAAAGAGGAACAAGGTGAATCAAGAATAGGGATCTCCATATGACCATATGGAGCATAGTCTTCAGGGAATAAAGTCCAGTAGCATTCTAGAGGTAGTCCATCCTCCAGCTTCCATTCTGGTGGGAGAGTGTCGAAGAGTTATGATGGTTCCAGAATTCCGGAACCTTCGGAACCGTGGGAAGGTACATCGGAAGTGTCGGAACTGTGGGAATAAGTTCCGGAACTTTTGGAACTGCACTTGTTCATAACATTACCCTCTTCTATCCATTGAAGATGACATTGTCATCATTGAAGTCTTCTGGGTCGAAACATTCAGCAGATGAGTGCCCCATTCCATTACAGGAAGAACATCAGTTGGAGGGATTTTCTCTTTGGATATGTCCAGGGGCTTTGCATTGACAGAAGAGGCATGTGTAAATAGGGCAGTTGGGTCACAGATGCTTGATGCATCCACATTAGAGGCATGTGAGTTTGTTGAACTTTCTACTCCTGCGAGTTGGTCCTGGAGCAGGTCTTGGGAAAATGGGAATGGGGTCAGGTAATGGTGCCTTCTTCTGTTTTCCTTTTTCTTTTCCTCTGATCGAACTTGTGCTTTGTCCCTCATCTTCTTCAACCAATGATAGAGACTTCGTCAGGCCATCTTGAATGGGTAAAACTTGGGGGGTTTGGGGGATGAAGGTCGTGGCCAATCCTTCTGCCATTTGTAGGGCTGTGTCTTTAATTCTCCTCTCGGCCATGGCGATTCCTCCAAGCAATGGTCCTGTGCTTCCCATGATGGGAGGGTTCTGGATGTGGCTGGTCCTGTTATGTTTCTCAACGATGGGGGTGAAAGAGGGTGATATGGCAAGATGATCATGGGTGAGGTCCAGGAGGTAGTTCTCTCCTTGTTTCTCAATGAGGGCTCAGAGGAGTGGTCAGAGATAGGGGGCCAAAGCAATTCTGGAGAAGATATTGATAATCCTGAAGATTCCAAGCTCTGTGAGAATTTGGCAGATTTGGATCCATCCTTCAGCCAGAGAGTATTCGAGTGTGTAATCGAGTGATTCTGCTGGTGTTGAATTTCTTCAAGCTCTCTCATGATTGAGTCTGACAGAGAGTAAGAGTCATTGAAAGGCTGGTATAAGGGGGGGAAGATGGGTGCCTCATCATAGAGAGGGTATGAGACAAGGTAGTGATAGAGGGCTGTGTTATGCTTGCGCAACATCTAGTCCCAGTGTGTCCTCAAAGGTGATACAATGTTCTATAGAAATACAAGGGGTTCTCTGCTGAGACTCGAGACTCAGGCAGGATGAGACTAAACACTGCATATAATTGCACAGATCTAGCTGGGGAATGTACATGACAACTATGAGCTACTTATACAGTCCAGAACTATCTCGGAATGGAAAGGTGATGGGACAGGACACATGGTATGCTACAACGGCCTCATGGAGTCAATGGTAGGAATGGGACAACACAGTTGCCGGAAGGAGGGGTGAAAGGAGGAGCGGAGATCCATGACAAGAATAGTTCTAAGGGCACATGGCAGGAGTTACAAAAGAGGAAAAAGAGATGAACAGGGTGAGTCAACAATGGGGATCTCTATATGACCATATGGAGCATAGTCTTCAGGAAACAGAGTCCAGTAGCATTCCAAGAGTAGTCCATCCTCCAGTTTCCATTCCAGTAGAGCATTGAAGAGTTCCGATGATTCCAGAATTCCGGGACCTTCAGAACTGCAGGAAGGTACTTCGGAAGCATCGGAACCATGGAAATCAGTTCCGGAACCTTCGGAACTGTGGATACTTGTAACAGGCTGGGCATTCAAGGACCAATACCAGGAGAGTGTTTCGAAAAATAGGGGGGAGTCTATGTCCTCGGACAGGAGGTAATACAGGAATGAAGATTTCAGACATGAGAGAGAGTATACAGGGGGTGTGAAGTCTTGGGGATTCATGGGGGGATTTGAGGGAGTATTCATGGGGTGTGGTCATTGTTCTGGGGACTTTCAGAGTTTCCTTGATCATTTATAAGCCTCTAAAAGTTCCAATCCATTTCCGAGGTTAGATTCCAGCTCCCATGTGTCATCACCAGAGCCATATCCTTTCCATCAAATGCAGAATTGGCAGGCTCCCTTCCTTCCCCTATGGGCAATGATCTTGTCTATTTCCCACTCCTCTTCTCCGCCTATTAGTTCCGAGGTAGTGTAGGTCAGGAAAAGTTGGTTCCATGTTCCCATGTTTCCACATAAGGGGTTAGTAGGCTGGTATGGAACACATTGTGGATTTTCCATGTTGGGGGGAGGCAGAGCTGGTAGGCTACAGGAGAGATTACTTTTTCAATTTTGAATGGTCCTTCATGTTTGGGGGCTAGTTTTCTGGCTGGGTAGTTTGTTTTTAGATTGGTCGCTTCCAATCATATTTTATCTCCAATTTTCCATGGGATGTATGTGGATCTTTTTCGTCTTTCCAGAAACATTCTTGCTCATTCATGTGCCGCTAGTGCCTCTTTTTGAGAGTCTTCCAGTTTGGTTAACCTATTTTCCAATTCTGGAACAAATGTTTTTCTGATTGGTGAATAGGCTCAGGGTTGATATTCCATGATTAGTTCAAATGGGGATTTCTGAGTGGAGGAGTAAGTTGCCATATTTTGATGAAATTCGGCCAAAGGAAGAAGTGGGACACACTGATCTGCTGATCCATTGCAGAAGATCCGGAGGTAGGTTTCAAGTTCTTGATTCATTTGTTCAGTTTCTCCATCAGTTTGGGGATGGTAGGCAGAAAATAGGGCAAAGTCATATTAAAGTAGTCATGCTAGTTCCCTGGCAAAGACAGATGCAAATTGGGGGCCCCTGTCTGAGATGATTCTGTCGTGGAGACCAAATCTTTTGAACACATGGTTAAAAAAGAGTTGTGCAATTTCTTGTGCATCGAAGGTTTTGGAGCAAGGGCAGAAAATTACCCCCTTTGAAAGGCCATGGTTGATCACAACCAAAACAGAGTCAAATCCAAAGACAGAAGGTAGTCCCAAGATGAGGTCAACAGAGATCTGTTGAAAGGGTTGAGATGCAGATGAGTTTAAGGGCATCAGAGGGGGGAATGTATGATGGGTGTTTACTTTATTGGCTTGACAGGTAGCAAAACCTGCGATGAAGCATCATAGAAATGTGGACATTCATGGCCACCAGAATTCTTTTTCCAGAATGGCTAATGTTCGGAAGTGACCCATGTAGATCATGAACCAGTTTTTGGCGGGCAGGTTCTGGGATAAAGAGGCATTCTTGGAAACAGAGTTCTCGGTCTACAAAGGTCCAGTTGGACAACTTTGTTCTAGGGAGCAGGGGGGTGTCATTGTATATCTTCTTGAGTGCAATGAGGACAAAAGGATCGGAGGAGGTAGACTTTGCGATTTTATCTGTTAAAGTGAGGTCAATCTGTTTACAGAATAGGTCATCTGGAAGAAGAACGACCTCAGCATTGTCTAATTTGGTGAGTATGTCATCTTTTCTTGAGAGGGCATCGGCAGGACCCATGTGTGTTCCTGGTACATGTGTAAATGCAAGATTGAAATCTTGCAGAAACATTTGCCATCGAGCATGGCATCATGATAGTCACTGGGGGGCTCTGAAGTAAGTGAGGTTTTTGTGATCCATGAGTATTTGGACCACATGTCAAGCTCCAAGTAGGTGATGTCTCCAATCTTCAAGAGCATGGATAATCACCAGTAATTCTCTGTCATATATATCATAGTTTCGTTCTGCACTTGATAGAGTGGTAGATTGGTATGCACATGGGTGGAGGTCGCCATTGGAATATTTTTGCATGAGAACTTCTCCTGTGGCTAGGAGCAAAGCATCCATCATTACAAAGTATGGGTGTTCCAGATCCAGTTGTTTTAGGACTGGAGAGGTGGAAAATACTAGTTTCGTGTCTTTGAAGGCATGTTGTTCTTTTTCTGTCCACATCCAGGGTTTGTCCTTCTGAGTAAGTTCGTTAAGTGAGGCAACTCTCTGAGTGAAGTTTGGGATGAATCTTTGATAGAAGTTGCAGAATCCTAAGAAGGATCTTACTGCTTTGATGGAGTTGGGGGGGGGGGGGGTCCATTCTTTTATTGCTCAGAGTTTGGTTGTATCCATTGTGAGTTCTCCTGGTTGAATTGTTAGGCCAAGATAGTCCATGGTCTGGGAGTCAAAGGTGCATTTCTGGAGTTTGCACCTAAGTTCTAGGCTTCTAAGTCGTTCTACAACCTTAACAGTCCTTTCTCTATGTTCAGATGGATCAGAAGAATGGATGGCTAGATTATCCATGTAGATAATTGGCCATCCTTCTGCAAGGTAGTCCTCAAAGGCATCATTCATGAATGCCTGGAAAGTGGTGGGAGAGTTGCATAGCCCAAAGAACATTATGGTTGGTTCGAACAGTCCAAAGGGGGTGATGAAGGCTGCTTTCCATCGATCCTTGGGTACTATTTGTATATTGTGGTATTCCCATTGGATGTCCATTTTGGTGAAGGTAGTTGAGTTCCCTATCTGTTCAACAATGGACTGGATGTTTGGTAGGGGGTAGGCATTCTTTATAGTGTGCTCATTGAGGTATCTATAATCTTGGCAGGGTCGGAGCTTTCCATCCTTCTTATCGACAAAAAAGAAGGGCACTGCTTGAGGGGATTGTGATGGTTTGATTTGTCCATTTGCCAGATTCTCCTCCATGAACTTTTTACAGGCTTCTTGTTCAGGAAGAGACAGGGGGTAGGCTTTGGCCCTCTTTGGAATAAACATTTCCTTCAATTTGATGGTATGATCATATGCTCGTGAAGGGGGTATAACATTTGGGGCATTTTTTTCAAATACATCTTTGAAGTTTTTATAATATTTTGATAACTCCCTCTTTTCCTGCTTTTTCTCCATTTCTAGTTCAGTAGATAGTGTTGTTTTCATGACGTATTCTTCAGTGGTTTCATATCTTTTGCAGTATGATGCGTGGGTTTCAAAATCAGGGTCTTTCCGGAGATATCTTATGAGGTATCTTCTTTCATCTTCTTTGTTCTCTTTCAGAGCTTGTTTCCGGTCTCAGCTTGGTATTTGGAGGATTACTCTTCCTGTTGCCCAGTCTATATCCGGATTTTGTTCCCTAAGCCAGTACACTCCTAGAATGACATTCTGTTATGATTCGTTGGCCCCCCCCTTATCCTTTTCTCTTGACACTTACTTACCCTTGTATACTAAAGGGGCTCTAACCCCAGTGTTTGAGTCCCGCTTGGACTCTTTTCTTTTTCTTGGTCTTTTTCCCAGATTATCACTTACATATTTAGTGTGACTCATCCACAGTTGTATTACAGATACTTTTCCGATGCCATTACATCTTTTCATAGTGACTCAGCCTTCTTCGCAATTCCATCGCTTTCTATTCGCTGACTCACCTTCTTTCCTGACCTACCCTTAACCATTTGACTCGAGTATATAAACCCTTGGTATATTGCTGTAGATCCTTATCCTAGACCTCCTACAATCTACCTTGTATCTTGGATTGTCCTTGGTCCCTCAGTCCTCATCCTACTATTGAGTGGACACTCCTTAGAAACCCTTCAATCCACCACTAGTCCTGCGGTGTCCCCAGAAACTCTGCCAAGGAATACCCTTGCCAGAACCCCTCGATCCCATCTCTTAGATAGTCCCCAGAACCCTTCGATCCTGTCTCTCTGACAGTTCCCTCAGAACTTTCACCAAGGACACCCCCTTGCTGGACTCCCTTGACTCCTGTCAGCTATATAGCGACAGTAAGCCCTCGAACCTTTTGTAGGCCATGCCCGACTATATCAAGTGTAACACATTTTCCTTGCTGGATGGAAGGAGAGGAAACATTCATCTTTTCATCACATTTCCAATATGAAAGACAATCATTGTTCGGAACCTGATAAGTCCTGCTTGATTTGTAGTTCCATCTGCATCAATAGCCCTGATGGGTTGTGCTATTCTTTCCATAGGTAGATTGTTTCTTTTGGCAAAGTCTAAGTTTATGAATCGATCCTGTCTCCCCGACAGTCCTCAGACACCCCTCGATTCCTGTCAGCTGTATAGCGACAGTAAGCCTTCGACCCCTTTTGTAGGCCATGCTCCAACTACGACGAGCGTAACAACATCCTGTTGAGGGCGGTATAGATCTTCTTTAAATCGTCATACTTATCCTTGTTCATAAGGAAGTATGCATTTATGGCTCTGATTCAGAATTTGGCATCAGATGCTTCTCCTGAGAACTTTTCTGGGAGTCTGGCTTTGAGTTCAGCCATGTCTGGGTGGTCTGGATTGGGGAGGGAGTTGGTCTGAGGGGTAGGAGTGTTGTGGGTAGAGGAGAATGGAGTTCCGAGACAGATGAGATCTTGATGGAGGAGGAGGGGTTCCACTTTGAGCGAAGTGGGATTGGTTCCTTCTGAGGATCTTGGAGATGGACTCAAGTCTTGATTGTTCTCTTCTGGCTGCCCTGACATCTACCAGAGATCTACCTTGGCCTTGGCCCAATATGATAATCTTGTGTCTTATAACTTGGGCACTACTTGGAATGCATGAAAAGTCAAATTTAAAGGTGAATAGACTGGTTAATGATATTCTGAAGACTGAAGACTTTTCTCTCAAGAGTCTAGAAGGATTTAATGTAGTGAAAGAATTAGGGTAATGGAAGCAATGGAAAGAGCATTGGCAGCAGCTGAAGGTATATTTAATGATGGGATCTTGAAAAAAACCAACATCAACATTTCAACAACTGAGAAAAACATGAATGGCAATGGAGTGACATATTCCATTCACAGGTTTCACTATCAATCATTACTAGGGGTTATCCATAGCATGTTCTCAGAGTGGTTGTCATATTCCAGATTCTTGCTAAGTCCTCTCTGCTCCTCCATGTGTATCATTTCTACTATGTATGTTATGTTATGTTATGTTCCCCTTTGTTCTCTTTGTAATATAGTCTCCATTTCATCACTGCAGTGCTCAGGGTAAGGAGCACAGCTCTGGCTGTGTGGCTGACCAGCACAGCAGTGGTACTTAGTTTCCTCTATCCCTCTGTCCCTGCTTTTACTACATTCAGACTTTGACCTCCATATATAAACCCACTGTATTATGTCTTAGCTCTTTAGTTCAAATATCAACTTAGTTCCATCCTCTGTTCTCTCCTTTGCCATTGAGCTTGTTAATGAGTTCTCCCACTTGAGTTTTGACAACTCTCCTGTGACCTCTCATCACTCCACATCTCTGCTTCACTTCCCTCATAAATTAGAGACAACAGAATCAGACAAGGGCACACCACATAAGGTGAAGCCAAAGTCCCTACCCCCTTCGACCAACTCTGATACTCTGGAGTTTGCTACCTAGACCCTGACAGACCCATACTTATGTAACAGTATATTTGAGCTCATGCATGTCTGAGTTCCCATCCCTTTTCTCCAACAACCAACAATTACCCATGGCCACACATATGATGCAGATGCAATCTCAATCATGCATGCATCAGCTGTCATGAACCAGTTCCACAGTTTCTCTGCCTGTCAGACTTTCACATCTGCATTGCAGGCATTATGCCAACTGAGATCTCCAATCCCAGGCACTTGCATCAAAGAAGTCACTGATAAAGGCAAAAAACAGACAGCTCCTGCACTAAACAGCCTCTACCTGGTGATTTCGAAACACCATGGCACTATTGTTCTCCTCTGCATGACAAAAAATTATCAGACCACAATTTTGACAGATTTAACCTGGACCAAGTCAACCTGCCAGATAACAATGACTATGACTATCCCACCAGTGGTCCCCCAGGACTTAGCAATTGTAATGCTCAAGATGGTCAAGTGTAGGCCTGCAGAGGTTCAAGGGCTTACTATTGCTATACAGCAGACAGGACAAGGGGGCCTGATGGGGGGTTCCTTGACAGGGGGCTAAGACCAGCATAGGACTAACGTCAGGTTGAAGGGAATTTGCTTAAGGGTCTTCCTTGGCAGAGGTTCTTGGGACCATTGAGGATCAAGAGATCAACGGATCTAGGGACGTCACAGGACTAGCGATGGATTTAGGGTATGAAGGGAGCATTCACTCAACAGTAGGATGAGGACTGGAGGACCCAAAAGCAACTCCTAGATACTAGATAAATTGCAGGAGGTCTAAAATAGCAAATACACTTGAGTATCAAAGGTTTATATACATGAATCAAATGATTAAGGGTAGGTTAATGGAAGAAAGTGAGTCAGTGATAGAAAGCAATGAAATCGCAAAGAAGCTGAGTCACTACAGAGTGGATGCGATGGCATTGGATAAAGGTTGGTAATATAGCTGCGGATGAGTCGCACTAAATAAGTAAGCAGTATTGCAAAGACAATGGTAAAAGAAAAGACCCAAGTGGGGCTCAAACAGTGAGGGTCAAGGTTCTTTGGTATACATGGTAAGTAAAGTGAGGAAAAGAAAAGAGGATCCCAATGAATTGTAACAGCAATGACCCTGACCCTGGCAACAGGCATGACACTGATGAAGATGAAAACAAAAATGTTCCAGTCCCACAGGATGTGCTTGCCAATTTGGCTGATGCCATCCATGGACTATCACATTCAAATTGCTGTTCTGCCAGTCTGGAAGCCAGCAGGCCAAGGTTCGCAAGCCTGACCAGTTTGACAGAACAGAGCCTCAGAAACTCCATACATTCCTGGTTCAGTGCAAGTTGAACTTCCAAGACCAGTATAGGGCCTTTAGAATGGACTGCACCAAAGTTACATTTGCACAGTCTTCCTTCAAGGGCATGGCCCTAGAATGGTTTGAACCTGACCTCCTTGACATGGAGGATCCTCAACTGGATGGATCATTACAGGGACTTTGTGATGAAGTTGCAGACAAACTTTGATCCTTATGACCCTGTTGGAGATCTTGAGCACCAGCTTGACAATCTTGCAATAAAGGACATGCAGCATATTAACAAGTATGTTGTGGAGTTCAATTGGATCACTTTGCAAGTCCGCAGCTATGAAGAAGGTGCACTCTGTTACCACTTCTACAACAGCCTTCCAGACAGGATCAAGGATGAAATATCCTGCATTGGCAAGTCTGCCATGCTTGCTGCACTCTGTCATCTCATGCAATCTATCAATGTGCATTACTGGGAGCATAAGTCAGAGGTCAATTGTCAGCAGAAGTCATCTGGCAACAAATCCTTCAATGCAAAATCTTATACCAAGTCCAACAACAAGTCCAGCAGCTCTAAGGGCAAGTCCACCACCACTTTCCCTGCTGGTACCTCTGATACCTCCAGCTCTCCTCCCAAGCCTGACCTCTCTTTGAAGCTCAGCAAAGATGGCAAGCTAACCACTGTTGAATGCAAACTGTTACGATTCGTGTATACCCTACCCTTTTCTTGTGTTCTTATCTCAGCCCGCATAACAGACAGTGCTCCTGCTGTTCGAGTCCCGCTCGAGCCACTTTATTTCTCTCTTATTCCCTTATCTCTGCTTACCTATTTAGTGTGACTCATTCGCAGTATCCACAGTTGTATTGCCACCACTTATCTCTGACTCATTCCCCTTCTTTGCGATTCCATCGCTTTCTACAGTCGAGTCATTCCTGTTACACTCCGCTTTATTCTCTTTTGACTCGCGTATATAAACCCCTTGATACCCTCAATGTATTCCCCAAGTTAGACCTACCCGAATCTACCTTGATCATCGATTCCCCCAGTCCTCGCCTTACTGTTGAGTAGGCACTCTCTTCACACCCTCGTCACCGCGTTGTCACGAGGTTTCCTTCGTCCCTGAGTCGCGACATATGTCGACCAGGTCAACAGCTCATGACATACCATTGAGGCTGAGGATAGAGGACAACCCTCTATCGAACCCTTGCCACATCAGCTGAACAGCGACGTTAACGCCCTTCGTCCCTCGGGTCTACGCCAACGTGTAACACAAACACCACTTCGATAATAAACTATGCATGTTCTGTGGTCAAGGTGGCCACATTGCTAAGGACAGCCCACTATCAACATCAAAGGCATCCAAGTGCATGCTGCCAAGACAACTCTGGAAGCTAAACTAGAAGTCTCTTCTGAGGTGAAAAAATAAATAGAGTATGACCTCCATGGCTCTGCATGGCTGGATGGTCACATTGACCCCAAACATGCAATCAAGAAGCTCCATCTCAACATGTTCACTCTCTTAGATCCCTGATCCCTTATGCCCTTCATCTCTCTTGTATCATATGATCTCTGTCCTTTCCCAGCATTAATAGACTCTGGCTCCTTTGACTGTTTCATAGACACTGCTTTTGTAAATAAGAACAATCTTTCCACCTACACTATCTCTCTGCTTATACTCCAACTGTTCAACAGCACATCAAATTCCACTACCACTCAAGCTATTAACCTCTACATTCTCTTTGAAACCAGTCACATCACCTCAATGATGTTCTACATCACCCTGCTGGATGGCTCCTGTGCTTTGGTCTTTGGACACAACTGGCTTACCTGCTATAATCTGTTGATTGACTGGGTCACAAGCAGTATCTCTTTCTGTTCTACTGTGCAGCCTAGTCCCACACTTCTGAGCTCACCCCCAACTCCTAAGGCATCTCTGCCTCTGATTGTTCCCTCTCCCAATCTGACATATTTCTCTGACCATAAGGCTCCATCCATTGCTCTTATCAATGCTCCTGCATTTGCATTGGCCTGTCACCTACAAGGTTCAGTGCAGTTTAGCATGCACATTTGACCCTGAGAAGGTAATCTCTGCACTGCAGCTACTGAACCTTCCAAACAGATCAATCTTTCTAATATTCTGTTGAAATACCATGAGTTCTCTGACATGTTTAGTAAACAACAGGCAAATACACTATCCCCTCACTGTGAACATGATCTCAAGATCGATCTCAAAGAAGGTACCTCTCCTCTGCTTGGCACCACCTACTCTCTCTCCTCTTCTGAACTTGAGTCTCTCTGTGCCTTCTTAGATGAGCATCTCTCCATAGGATTCATTTGACCCTCTTCCACCACACATGCTGCTCCAGTCCTCTTTGTTCACAAAAAGGATGATTCCCTCCATCTTTGTGACTCAACAAGATCACCAAGAAAAACCACTAAAAAAACCAAGAACTGGCTGTGTGGTTGCAACCAGGGTATTGGGTAGATGAGTATGAGGTTTGGTTTTCATCTCAAGGGGTCAGTGGGTCTGGGAAGAAGTTCTGAGTATAACTACTAATGTCCAGGCCATCTAGACAGGTTCTGAAAGTCCAGAGTATTGAAATGGTGATAGAACTGTCTTCTGAAGTTGGTTGATATGAACAGGTTGTAAAGGAGTGTGAAAATTAGATGTATTCCATGAAAGTATGAAGAGAGGTCTTCAGAAGGTAGATAGGTAGTACATGGGGGATCATTCCTCCTAGACATAGCTAGATACAAGTATTTATAGTCCAGGCATTTCCAGGACTGTATACATATGTCAAACATATGCCAAAACATAGATAAAACATCTATAGTGAAAGAATAAAGTTGCTAAGGTACATAAGTCTGAAGCATAGGAAACAGAAGACTAGAAGGCTTATGCATGGGAAAGAAGTCCGGAGGTAAGTCTGGAGTGTGGGAAACAGATACCCAAAAGACTGGTGCATGAAAAAGAAGTTCAGAGAACTGTGAACTATGGGCAAATAGTCCAAGTGTTCAATACAGATGGAAGAACTTCAGTACAAAGCATCCAAATGATGTAAAAGAATGAAATATAAACCTAGAGCTGCTCAAAGCTCTACACTGCTATCCACTTCCTTGCATGTCCGATCTCCTTGATGCTCCAAGCTGCGCCAAGATATATTTCAAAATTAATCTCTGGCATGCATTGTTACAAGTAAGTGCAGTTCTAGAGGTTCCGGAACCTTTTCCTGCAGTTTCAATGCCTCTGAGATACCTTTCCATGGTTCCGAAGATTCTGGAATTCCAGAAATGTCAGAACACTTTACCACTCTTCAACCAGAATGGAAGCCCAAAGATGGACTTCCCCTAGAATGTTATTGGACTCTATTCCCCAAAGATTATGCTCCATGTGGTCATATGAAGATCCCTACTCTTGACTCACCATGTTCTTCTCTTGTTCCACTTTTATAACTCATACCATGTGTTCCCAGAATTGCTTTTGTCACAGACCTCCACTCCTCCTTCCATCCTCCTTCTGATGGTAGTGTTATTCCATTCTGACCATTGATCCATGAGGCTGTTGTAGTATACTATGTGCTCTGTTCCATCACCTTCCCATTCCAAGATGGTTCCAAACTATATACATAAATACTTAGTAGTTGTCTTGTATGTTCTGCAGCTAGATCTGCACAATTATATGCAGTGTTTAGTCTCATCCTGTCTGAGTCTCAAGTCTCAGCAGAGAATCCCTTCAGATCTATAGGACTTTGTGTTGCCTTTGAGGGCACACTAGGATTAGATATTGCACAAGCATAACATGCATACCACCTGGTCCATATTACTAAGGGAAATGAATGGAAGGAAGAACACCTTCCATATGCAGTATGGTTCATATGAATGGCTTG
>JBBPMF010000675.1:0-19487 GCA_038090175.1 Austroboletus eburneus | reverse complement strand
GAAACTCTGCTGATATCCTTAGGGGATATAAACAACGTCACCGTCTCACCCTTCCCCCATCCCCCTCTGTCTTCTCTGTCATGGCCATTCCCCTCACCCCCGCTAGCGACGCCTCTTCCGACATCATGGAAACCGGCTGGACCACCACCGCCAACAGCCAACACCTGTTGGACCCCAACTACGAACCTCCTGTCTCCCCCTCCATTCCTTCCGAAGATGTTTGGGCCAGATACATCTGGTCCTCCCCTACCTCCCCCGTCCCTCTCATAGACCGAATCTCTGACCGACAGGTCCCCGTTAACCATCCCCCATTGTCCTTCCCCACCCATCCATTCCCCCTCGACCAAGACTTGGTCGAAGCCACTGCTTACCAACTCTGCCGCCTCCCCCTTTCACGTGCTCTCGTAGACACCATGGAGCCCAACTCCACCTTCACACATCTATACCAAGCATTCCTTACGACGTCGCGAATCCTCCTCACCACTTCCGCACCCACCGCCTCTGCTGACATGGCCACATACCGTTCCCACCTCGATCGCATCCTTCGCACTCTGGAGCGTCACCTCATCCAAACCATGTATCAATGCGACATGCTAGCCTTTGTCGTGGACGTGGACTCCCATCTTTGTCACCCCTCACCAACCACCTTTGCCACCACACCAGAAACCCCACCCATTTCCGCATCGTCCTCACCCCTCAACGACACTGAACTCCTTGTCCTATCCTGCTTTGATCGCCCGCGAACCCCGTCTCCCCCCCCTCATGCCACACTCCAATGCTTCCACTGTCACACCGTTGGGCATATTCGCATCCACTGCCCACATTATCAGTGCAACAAATGCCGGGAGTTCGCCCCGGGACACACGAGATTCGCATGCCCCTCTTGGCCAAGACGCTCTCCGGTCCTCCCACCATCCTCATCTTCGGGATCTTCCTCCCAGAACTTCTATCACCGGGCACCGCGCCAACTCCGCTTTCCTCCCACGTGCCGAAGCCCAATCGCCCAACGACTGGTGCGCTCTCCTTCCCCGGACATGGACCCCTTCGTCTCCGTTGAGGCAGACTTTAACAACACTGGTTCTGGCTACGGTGACTTCTAAGTCTTCGTCATGGACTTGACCCTTAACCGGGGGGTAATGTTACGATTTGCACATACCCTACTCCTTTTCCCTTCCTACCTTAGCCCGTGTAACAGACAGTGCTCCTGCTGTTCGAGTCCCGCTCGAGCCACTTTATTTCTCTTGCATCCCCTTATCTTTGCTTACCTATTTAGCGTGACTCATCCGCAGTATCCGCAGTTGTATTATCACCGCTTATCTCCCCTTCTTCGCGATTCCATCGCTTTCTATTAGTCGAGTCACCCCTTTTACGCTCCGCTTTATTCATCCTTGGCTCGCGTATATAAAACCCTCGATACCCTCGATGTATTCCCCAAGTTAGACCTACCCGAATCTACCTTGAACATCGATTCCTCTCGGGTCCCCCAGTCTTCGCCTTACTGTTGAGTAGGCGCTCCCTTCGTACCCTCATCACCGCATTACTACGCGGTCCCTCTAGTCCCTGAGTCAGGACATACGCCAACCAGGTCAACAGCTCACGACATACCATTGAGGCTGAGGATAAAGGACACCCCTTTATCAAAACTCTGTCACGTCAGCTGAATAGCGACGTTAACGTCCCTCGTCCCCTCAGGTCTATGCCAACACGTAACAGATCATGATGCAGGGGAGTCCAGCTCAGAAAGAAAAGGATCCTCCCACCTGGCCAGGAAGTTTGAAGGTGGAGAGCATGCCAAAGATACCTAGGAATACAATATTAGCAGACAAAAAGTTATGAAGCAGAAGTGAAACAGACCTCTGGGTCCTCATGTGCCCTTTGTCTGGTAGAGGCCTGCACCTCCGAGTTGCCAAGTTCATGTGCTGGCGTTTGCATAGGTAGAATCCTGTTACACCTCTGAGAAGTAGTTCCCCTTGCCCTACAGTGAGAGGGCCTGTCTAGACTGTCGAATCGAGCATCCTGCATACATTGTTGCTCCTCTTCTGGAGCTTCTTGCAAATGGCAATACCAGGTAGCCAAGGAAACAATGTGAGGTTGTCCGAAATTATGGTTGGAACATATGCAGTTGCAGCACTGGGTCCCAGAATCCATGGCAGTCGTCAAAAGGCAGGGACAATAGTATGCAACATGCCTTTGTACAATCTGCAATGTGTTGTGCAGACTGCACAGAGGCATGTTGCATTACCGGATTGGCAGAGTCGGAGCACGTTCACGCATTGCCAATCTGGCAATGCAATCACTGGGTGAGGTCAAGACAACAGAGGAACTTGTATCCTAATCAGAATTGCACAGATATTGGCATACAAATATCAGTAAATACATAAGGTAACATACGGGACCTCCAATTTTCACTGGGTGTCAGGTCCAAAGGTAAGTATTGGACCTTCGTTAATTATCTTTTGGGGCTTTGTGGGGCTAAAACGTTTTAGCCCCACAAGGTTTCAACATGTACGCGGTGCAAAGCTATCAAGTACCCAGGTCCAGAGAAGTTGAACAAAAATCACAAGCGAGACTTCTGTGTAGACGGAGTCAAGCCTAAGGTCAGCAAGGAAATGCCGGAACTGTCCTCTTGGCCGCAGCCACAGGGAATATTCTCACATGGCATGACATTCCACGCGCGCGCATTCCTCAAGATGGTTCAAGAGTTGTACAACATTGCTATCATAGGTGCAAGCCCCAATACACTTGTTGTGGAAGCTCAGGCATTCCTTCGCATGCTTTCAGATTGTACCATCATAATCAAAGACACAGATGGTCGCCCAACAACAGCACTCTTCAAGCTGTTTGGTGGATATGTGTTCGATGGAGTCGGCATCCCTGCTGACTACGTTGTCCGGCACGAAGGTGTAGAATGCCTGCATGTCAACTACTTGGAGCAGGTTGCCTGAGAGGATCCAGTTTAGTTTGGTATGTTCTTTTTCCCTCTCTCTCTTCACTCGTGCTAATTCATTCGTGACAGTGTAGTGTTCTCATGTTCTTCCCATCCCTCTTACTTCTATTCACGCAGTGCATGATTAACGCACTGCTGGCGCTGTTCTTTTTTTTTCCCGTGTTCTCGCATGATTCACGCCATGGCGCTTTTTTTTCTTTTGTTCCGTCTGATTTTGCATCGATTATCGGCGCACTTCATTTTTCCGTTACGTTCTGATTTGTTTGCTTCGATTACACACTAGCCCTACATCATTACTTACAGTAGCTAGTGATATCTTGGCTTGAATACATGTGTTTTGCTTGTTACCCATGCCGGCGAAAATTCCCTCCCGCGGGAACACCGCCACCCCCAAGGGCCCGCCAGCGTCTTCGACCTCAGCGAAAATTCCCCCCAGGACACCGCCACCCCCAAGGGCCCGCCAGCGCTTTCAACCTTAGCGAAAATCCCCCCCGGGAACACCGCCGCCTAGGCGGCGTAGGTGGATAGGCTTGCGAATTGGCTGGGTGAATCGGGTTCTTGCGTGTTGCTGGAACTATAGATTCGTCGACTCTGGTGAGTCGGTTGAACGAGACAGGCCAAAGTAAGTAGAAAAACTTACCGTAGGCGGCAACGAGGTGAGGTGAAGGCTGCGCGCGTGTAAACAAAAGACGTTTGTTCCTGTGGGATATGAGACGGCGGACAAAAAATAACGCACCGGTCTAAGCAAGCGCAGCACGCCGCCTAGGTGGATAGGCTTGCGAATTGGCTGGGCGAATCGGTTGCGTGTTGCGTGTGCCGTGAGGTGAAGGGCGCGGCGGCGCGGCGCGGGAACCAAAGATGTTCCTGTGGGATGTGAGACGACGGCGGACAGGGAAAAAAAGGAGTAAACAGAAAGAACGCACCTTTTTCTAAGTGAGTGCGGCACTTTTCGGCGCCGCGGGATGTTACCTTTCGGGGCTTGATGACGCGCTTGCACCCGGCCTGTTGTGGTTGTGTCAGAGCCCTGGATCGACGGGGAGGGGGCAGTTTTCAGGAACGGGACGAGGCGAATTGAATAAAAAACTCACCGTTGTAGAGGCGACAAGGTGAAGGACGCGGCAGGCTGGAACTATAAGTCGTTGGACTAGATTCGTCGACTCCGGTGCCAGAACGGAACAGGGCGAAGTGAATACACAAACTCACCGTTGTAGAGGCGACGAGGTGAAGGACGCGGCAGGCTGGAACTATAAGTCGTTGGACTAGATTCGTTGACTCCAGTGCCAGAACGGGACAGGGCGAAGTGTATACACAAACTCCAGACAAAAGATGTTCCTGTTGGAGAAGAAAATCGAGACGGCGCACAGAGAAGAGAGAAAAGGCACCTGTCTAGGTGAGTGCGGCACTTCTTGGGGTCGTGAATTGGAAAACGTCCTGATGGTGGGTGGCGAGGGCGGGGGCCAGGCCCCGGATCGGCGGATGGGTTAGTCGGGATCAGCGACGGTCGTCGATCGTCGGCTGCGAACCGAGGCCCGAGTCATCGGTCGCTGCACGTGACGCGACAGGTCGCTTTCGGGCGGAGCTGGGCGGGATGCGAATTATTAGTCGATTGGTCCTGATTGGCTGAGATTGGTCGACCAATCGACCCCTTCGCATGCCGATGCTCCCGCCTTTCTGACTGCTGTGGCTGACAATGTTTACAAATGTTTTACATCGGCCACTGCTGAGAGTGTGAGGGGAATAAAGTTGGCGGTGTTTGAATATGTGTACTACGCTATTGGGACACCCTCACACTCGAAGCCGTGGGTGGGGAGGAACCTAGGTGCGACGGCCATAAAAAAAATGCGGGCAATCTTACATAATGTCCCGAAAACCGCGGTGGATTAAATGTGCAGATATCACGCCATACAGCAGTCATGTGAAAGTTCAAGCAAGGTTTCTGCCGACGCAGTCGGCATTCCTGAGTCCCGGACTTTTTACCTGACTTCTCGCTTAATATGCTGTAATGGTAACGAGATGCGACGGGCTTGGCGACTCCGGATGTCGACATCGACTACGTAATTCGGGGTGTTCTCCTTTTCTACAGATGCAATGGACTCATTCGTTCTTTTTCGGTTGACCTGACGCATGACAGACATCACGCGCAGCTTTTCTCTCGTCCCACACCTCATTCTCGGGCCACTAACTGAGTTCTTACACAACTTCCAGCCACTGGTGACCGCGGACATGAAGATATTATTTTAATAAAGATGTACCGTTTGCTTTATCGCGTATGTACATGTCCGTTTCATCTTATAACGTTAATTTCTTCTCGAATTCTAGCAAGTAGTAGCCTATCGAATCGTAACACTTACGTGATGGAAAGGATCAACTTTCACACAGACTATTTGCAACGCCTTCCAAGTGCCCGATAAATGAACGACTCTATCAGATGGACGAGCGCTCCCTTTTTTGGTGACTGACTCGCTACTCTAGCCCCCCCTGTGTGCATTCTGAACACCACTGTGCGTTTCATGGCTCCTGATTTTCGTGATCTCTTCTGACCAAGGGTGAAGTACGTGGTATCTGGCAAAGAACGTACCACTGAAGCGTTCACATGGTGAAAAAACTTCGCCAACTCAGACGAACCGTCGTCAGAGCCTTCTCTGACCCTGAGTCGTTCAAGGCGGAGATACTCCAGGTAAGCGCTTTTCCCGCAATTTAATCCCTCGCTGAAGAAATCAAACGAGGATGAGGAGAGCGGGAGTGCACTATCTCTAGAACGCCCGCAGACGATTCCTGGGGTTGTAAATTCTGAGATAACATCGTACAAAGAAGACGGAGCCACGGTGGTGGATGTTTTTCCCCTGCAAGACGTGATCGACCAGAGGAAGTCGGATATACCTCTGCGACTGATCTGTACAGAGGACGGGAAGCTTTACGATCAAAATGCCGTCGAAGACCGATTTAAAACTGAATACGCGCCATTTTTGGAGCTGGGGTCATCTATGGTGGACACACATGGGTTGCGCCACGCTGTAAACGCGTCGTTTGCATACGCCATGCTGTCGCACCGATGGGAGGCGGTGGAGCCGCTCCACAAGGACCTCAACGGCTCAGACGTATTTTCCCTAGACGCTACATCTCCCGGTGTTCGAAAGCTACAGCGCTTTTGCCGCACCGCTCGCGAGCGCGGTTTTCACTGGGCGTGGTCTGACACGTGCTGCATCGACAAGACCAGTACTTCAGAACTCCAAAAGTCGATCATCTCCATGTTCAAGTGGTACCGCAACTCAGATCTTACCATCGTTTACCTCGGTGACGTATCTGATGACTCGCCGGAGGCGTTGGGAAAGAGCGTTTGGTTCTCGAGAGGATGGACATTGCAAGAGCTCATCGCACCACGTCGGTTGTTGTTCTTCCAGTCCGACTGGGCGCCGTTGATCACGTCGGTCGATCTCCTATTGACCGACAACTACAAATCCTCTTCTGCTTTCCGCAAGTTAATCACAGATATCACCGGCATCGAAGACGCCGCACTGCTGCACTTTGACCCTACCTCGCGCCACCCGACGGTCCGACAACGATTGAGCTGGGCCGCGCGCCGCAAGACGACCGAGATCGAGGACGTCGCCTACTGCCTCATGGGCATCTTTGACGTTCACTTTCCCGTCCTCTATGGCGAGGGCACTAGCGCTTTCCACCGTCTCCAGATCGAGATCATGGCCAAGTCGGACGACACGACGCTCTTTGACTGGACAGGTACCCCGGGGAACAACTCGCTCCTCGCGTCCTCGCCGGCGTGCTTCGACCCGTTCGCACCGCCGATCGTCGACCCCATCCCGGCGACGATGCGGCTTGCACAGACGCTGCACAAGGTACCTCTCGTGCGCCAGGTGCAGCGCGGCATCGACCGTCTGAGCGTCGGCCTGTTCAATCTTCAGGAACGCGTCGGCGTCAACGCACAGCACCCGGCCAACTACATCGCCGGCGCCAAGATTCACTGCCACGGTCTCGAGTACAGCGTGATGGACGTGGAGGAGACCAAGGCCATGGCTGACGCCCGCGAGGCGGGGCGGACGGTGTTCCAGTACCACGTCCTTGCCGAGTCGCTCCATCCGTTGACCATGACCCTGGCCGAGCCAATCGAGACGGGGTTTGGGCTGGGACGGGTCAAGAGCACATATCTGTGTTTATTTAGGGTGTGGGATCAGTCATTGGCGACGGGGCGGTCGGCGATCGACGATGGGAATCATCCGTTGCGACAGCCGTTCGTGGCGCACTTGCTGATATCGCAGCCGGGCGGGATTTACAGGCGTATACGGGTCAAGAAGCGTATCGTGGCCAAGCTGGTCAATCCGATGGAATTTAAGTTGGTTTTGCAGCTCCGTACACTTATGATCGAGTAATGAAATGCTTGATACTTGTAACTCGTGACATCAAATAGTGACCTTGGGAAACTTGACCTTTCATAGCCCATCCCAATTCCATGTTTTTATTTAAGATACTATCGCGTTGGGTAACTTCGGCACTCCCAGCAAGTTCGGCACTTTCTTAAAATACACAATTCTACATATATTTTTCATTTTCAACATGTCTAGATACCATTTACTAGATGTACTGGCAGCCTGTGAGCTTGAACGAGTGTAATTGAAGCTGAAATGAGGTTGTCGCGCAGTTTTGTCGCTCTGGTGTCATTTGCCGAACAGTGCCGTGTCTGAGTTTAAACTTTTGACACACTGCCGCAAGTTGTGCCGAGTTACTGAGAGAAAGCTCTCACCGGCGCGGAATTCAGATGTCAGGCTGCCTCGCCTTTGCAAGTCCACGGGCAAAAGCAGCCAACATTGGGGGCAGCATCATGCAACTTCCGACCCAAAACTTCAACTACTATAACTACTGGTTATACTTTGTTAAATATTGACGCGTTCGCCGTGGGCCCGTAACTGTCCCGACCGCTGTACCGAACGGTGTTTGATTTCGGCATGTGTGACCTTCTGTGACTGACAGTAATATTTTGTGACTGACGAACTCGTCGGGAGTGCCGAAGTTACCCGACGTGATAGTACACGCAGCGAACGCTTTTCTATGGATTCGTACGTTTTGGCTAGTGTTTTCATTGCTTTATTCCACGCTCCCCCTCCGGTTTGCACGTGCATAGCATCTCTGCAATGGGCTGACAATGGCCTTCCGGTTACTGGACGAAGCTCTTTGCGGGAGTGGCTCACGTTTATTGGACTTCACTGGCACGGGGCATATGGAATAAGTTAACAACTGACTCCATGGACAAGGGTATGACATGCATGGAGTAGTTGCTACATGGTATGCGTTATGGTCAATACAAGCGTGGCTACTCGGACATAATAGGCATGGCCTACAAGCGGGTGAGCAGATCGTCGCCATTGCTTGCTTGCATGTGTCCTGGGATTAACGAGCGTCTTCCTGCATCTTTGACATGCGAATCGTTTACCTCAGGAGACTGTTATACTTAATATCGTTCGTATCGAGGTCCTTGCACAATCGGTGCATATATACACCTTCTTGCAACGCTTCTCCCAGTGCCATAGTAACCACAGTGCAAAATGCTTCTTCTTGAACACACAACGTGTCTTCAACTCGAGCAGCTGCATTGGAAGCCCAACAGCCGCTTCTCCCCCATTCCACAATACCGTCTCTCTTCCCTAATCTCCGGATCTAGTTCCTCGTCTGCCCTGTTATCGCCCTCGGCGCCCCACGAATTGAATGGAGCACAGGCCATCTACGAAACACGTCGCATATCAGTTCCCCGTCATCACCACGCAGAGGAAACACGCACCTCCAGCACTTTTCCGAGGACGCGCTTTCCACTCTCCGGATCCGTCTCTACCTTTTCGATGACCTCCTCGAGAAGCCACTGGCGCAACACGAAACGCGGGTTGGCAGCCTTGATCGCCATCTCCCGCGCCGCGTTGTAATCGGGCTCTGCCGCCCACTCTGACGCGTCACGATCGATCCGGCTTGCGAACTTCTCTAGCCATCGCAGCCACTCCCTCGTCGCGTGCGCATGATCCAAACGATCCGGCTCCGGCGTCCCCTGAAACAACCCGCCAATAAACGCCTCCAACGCGTCCGATGTCTTGCTTTCCTCGTTCCCATGCTCGTCTCCTGTGATCATCTCCCGTCGGAACCCAGCCAGCTTTCTAAACGTCCCGTGGAAATCGAGCTGTTGGCGCTCCATCATGTCCAGAAGTGGCTGAAAGATCTGGGATTGGTCGTCGTCCACTTTAAGTCGAAGCGCGAGGCGCTTGCGGAAGAGACGATTGTATTCGACGGCGCAGGTCTCTTGGAGAATGCGTTCCATCTCTGACTGCGTTTGTTCGAGGGCAGTGGTACGCCACGACTTGATTGTGTCGGGCGACGCGTCTGTGGCCCAGCCTTGCTTCACGGCCTTGTTTCCGAGGGAGATTTCGGCACCGATGAGCGGGGCGAGTGCGTTGAGCAGTGAACGGCAGGCATAGACACTGAACATGTTTAAAAGTGACCATGTAGATGGAAAGGATGCACTTACATCATGCTTGGTTGATGCTACAGCATTTGGTCAGACGACGGGCTTGGGATCCGTTGTTTCCTCACCTTGTATGCATATCGCCCTTCGGAGTCGCTATGATTGCAGATATGATACGAGTCAAAGACATCCATGAATGCATATGGCCCTGAATAGAACAAAGATATACCCAGTGCGACATGCTTGTACAGTGAAACGCTTACCATAGTCAATCGTGAGGCCCATGATAGACACGCTGATACCAGGTCAGAGTATACACAAAACAGATCTCGAAGGACATACTTATCCGTGTTGATGACGCCATGCATGAATCCATACGCCTGCCAGGCTGCTACCATTCGTGCGTTCCTGCGAGCAACCTCAAAGACCAAGGCCTGGCCCCACGCATCACCCGCGTCGACGTTCACCGTTTCGAGTTTCAGCACCTTTTGGACGACCCATTCCCCCAAGATGCGCAAAGCATCGTAATCAGCATCCTGTTGTCCACCGCCAAAGAAAAAGGTTTTCATGGGAGGTGACAGTGCTTCGAAATTGCCGACTCGGATGAAGCTTTCGGCAATGCGGGTACATACGCATGCCTTTTCCAACCTCTCGCGAATGACTGGTAGCTGAGGGAGGTACACTAGACCAAGTGACCGAGTAGTAGGTATCGACAACGCGTGCATGGCTAAACGGTGATGTGATGAGTGGTTTCGCGGACTCAAACACATGGGTGATGGATCACCTTCGGAACAGAGAAACTCTCGGATCGAAGAACGAAGCACAGCCAGGCCATCAGCCGTCCTAGAGAACGGCGTACGACCAGCGCCCTTGAGCTGAAGCTCATACGCCACGCCCTCCTCGGACGGGTGTGGAGTAGTGACTAGCCCCCGCCAAAAAGTGAGAGCGCAGCTTCCCAAGCAGCAGAAGACACGCACGAATCGAAATCGCTCGTCCGTCCCCAAGCTGACCGGCCCAGTTTCCAAACTGATGTCCGCTGTATCGTAGAGACCAAGGTGCGTATCCCTTGCCGTCTGAAGCAGTATCCGCAGACATGAGGACCGCATGCCCGCCCAGAACATCGACAAGCTCCTGGCGAACGCGCCCCGCAGACGAGGACGACGGCACCTCCTCCTGCTCTAAACTCGACGACGGAATCAAGGAAGGACGACCAAGGACAGCAAAGGCATCCCCAACGTCCAAGTGCGGCAAGCAATCCCGGAGACACATTTCCGAAAGCCCAACGAGTTTCCGCTCCTGATCGCGCGCCTGCGAGATGAACTTGGTGAGACCGTTGGGCTCGGGAGAGTCTTCCTCGGCCGGGATGGTCGCTTCGTGCGTTTTCAACCAGTTTTCGATGTACGCTGCCCTGTCTTCGATCTCGGATTCGGCGGGGGGCACATGGTAAGGAAAGGGGAGGGGCATTGGGGAAACGTATGCAAAGTGTGCTTGTTCAGGTACGATGCGTGCGCGGCGTTGAATGCTGGGGCGATTCTGGAGCACATCGCGAATGAAGGCGGACGGGGTCGGTTCGTTTGGGTCGGGCGTGAGGTTGTGGGTCAGAACGTGTGACGGCGGTGGTAGAGGGAGCTTTGAAATGGGCACTTTGGTGAGCTCAGTCGTCGCCATGGTGGTGATGGTACGGAGCGAAATCAGCGCTCTCATGAGTTGTTACCGGTCTTGACCGGTTCCGGTCTTGACCGGTTCCGGTCTTGACCGGTTCCGGTCAAGAGCAATGATTGAAAGCCTGATGATCCGAATGTATTCACATCTAGTACTACGATTTTACTAAAGGATCACCCATCCGAGCAATGCGGACGCAGCTCGGAACTTAGGATACAGCCTTGCTGCATCGCATTAACACAGGGGGCAACCGCACTAGATAACGAAAAACTCGTATGTCACCTCAAATACGTCACGGAAAGAATGGTTGAGTTTCATAACGACGGGGATGTTCGATATAATCCAGCTTGGATTGTATCATTCCTAGAAGGGTGAATAGGAGGCTGCGTGGAGTGACGCCTCATTGAACCAAGCGACCGCATCTACAACTGGAAGTACTGTTGACGTGGTAATGATCTTCCCGAAAGTGACGAGGGTGGGAGGTCCGCATGGAAACATGAAGATACTTACTGAGGCCAAGCTGTGGTTGCATGCGGTGCTGCCACAACACCCAACATTGAAGCGAGAGTCGAGAGTCATAACCACCAGCAGATTCGGTAACGCAGTCACTGTCTGGTGGGGTCACGTCCGATCAACGTCCAACGTTGCCACCATCCATCTCGCCCATTAATGTCGGCTATGGGACCAAATCCATTGATTGAAACAATCGTGTCCCCTTGTGTTTGTTTAAATGTGACAAATGGGAATGATCTCCACCATAAGTAGAACTGACCTGCGCTGTATAGTCGAGACTCTCCCGGTAGTAGGCTAGTTTCACGTAAGAGCGGACAAGCGTCATGATTGACTTGAGGTGTGACCACCCCCCTTGATGTCAACAGAGATATCGCTTGGAAAAATCAGCGGAAAAATCGTCTGTTTCATTTATCCGTGGTTATCAAGCTTTGGAGCCGTTCCGTGGAGAGACACCTCTTTAAATTCTTGGGCGATGTCCGTGGAAACGACCGAGGTAAGTCCATCGAGGCTAGACTGGGAACGAAATTTAAAGTTGCGGTTTCACGAGCCCGCAACCCTCGAGAGACATTTCACGTAGGACTCTTCGATTCGGAGACCTCTCCAACGCTACTAGACGAGATTTTCACGGTCCCGCAGCCCTTTGCGTTCTCGCCGCCAATCAGCGTTGATATGTCACGTGATTCCATACCGGCAGTATCTCCCGGCTCTTCAAGTGAGCGAAAAAGCAGCCGAGACGCGAACAATAGCGAGACCGTCACACAGCCCAGCGCGGTCCCTGCCCGAGCTCGTTCCACGGAATGCGGCTGAAACATAAATAAAAACCTGACACGCTCATCGTCGCTCGATTTCCTCTTCTTCAAGATGGCTTTGAACGATCTCAAAGTTGTCGAGGCAAGTATGCTTCCATCTCGCGCTGAACGTGCGCTTATAGACCGATGTAGTTTGCCGGACTAGCACCAGCCCCTTTTGCCGGCCTCGTTCTCGCACATTTCGGCGCCTCCGTTACGCGCATCGACCGACCCTCATCCGCTTCCAACGACGCCCTCTGCCAAAGAAAACGTTCGATCGTACTCGATACCAAAAACCCCGCCGGACTCGCCATCGCCAAGCGTCTCATCACCCAGGCTGATGTCCTCATCGACCCCTTCAGACCTGGCGTTCTCGAGCGACTTGGATTGGGTCCTGACTTGTTCCACCATGGCCAAGGAAAAAAGGGGCTCAATGATAGGCTGATCTACGCACGTCTCTCTGGGTAAGTTTTCCCATCTTCTGTCAGAGAATAGCACGTGACGCGTCATGGCATCTAGATTTCCCCGTCAAGGTGAGTGACACTTTCCACGCGGTCGAGCGATCATTCGACGCCTCCGCATGCAGGCCCATACGCCTCCATGGCTGGTACGTGCGCCATCTTGACACAAGTGACGGGACCGACATCATCCCCCCAGGTCACGACATCAACTATATCGCACTCAGCGGCGTGCTCTCCGTACGACCGAACGTCCTCCATCTCTCCGTTTCTTACGATCGTTCCAGATGCTCCCAGGCACGAGCGAGAAGCCCAGTTTCCCCCTCAATCTTCTCGGCGACTTTGCCGGCGGCGGCCTCATGTGTGCCACAGGCATTCTCTTGGCGCTCGTCGAGCGCGGCAAGAGCGGACGCGGCCAAGTCGTCAACGCCGATATGGTTAGCCCACGCATCGCTTCTCCCCTCGCCCTTCTCATCTCTCCTCAGGTTTCGGGCACACGCTACGTCTCCTCTTTTCCCCTCCTCAACGCCCACCCCTCGTCTCCCTACTTTTCCCAACCGCGCGGCTCCAACGCCCTCGACGGCGGCGCCCCCGTTTATGGCATCTACACTTGCGCCGACGGCAAATGGATGAGCCTCGGATGTATTGAACCCCCCTTCTTCGCCACTTTTATCGACCGGTTCAACGCCGCCCTACAAATCAATGGAAAGAAGACGGACTGGACGCCGGGGCGCACCAAACAGCCGACCAGGGATGACTGGCCCAAGCTGCGCCAATACATCGAGGACGGTTTCCGCGCGCTTCCGAGAGACTACTGGGCTGACGTGTTTCAAGGTGAGCATGGCGCGTGGGTGGAGAGCGTCCTATTGATCTTGTGTTAGATTCGGACGCGTGTGCGGTGCCCGTGTTGACGCCCGCCGAAGCTGCGTCAATCGATCCCTCGGGCTCGTTTAGCCCCGCACCACATCCACATCTGAGCCGAACGCCCGCGGTCCCGGAGACAGGCCCCACGACGGGTCCGACAATACTCGAGCCTGGGGCCCACAACGACGTTGTGTTGGCCGAGCTTGGGCTTTCGGCCGAGGAGCGAGAGGCACTCGTACGAACCGGCGCGCTCGGGCCGGATCACTTGTCGACAGGCGACGAGAGCCCGAAGGTCAGAGCAAAGTTGTAATCGCAGGTCGGCCCCCCTCATTTCACTCGCTCGTTTTTATAAAATAACACATTTTAATACCTGTTCCCGAGAGAAGACGTACGACCAAGTAAATCAGAGAAATAGGCTATCGTCTAGATTGCTAATAGGATATCCGTTCCATCGAAGAAAACCCGTGATCCCATAAGGTAGTGATGAACGAACGGGAAACCAGATATGACGCGAACCGCATAAAAGCAAACCGTCCGTCATGCAGGCACGCCGATCCGCCTCCTCAAGTGTTGCACATTGAAGTTCGGCGGGAGCACCGGCGCGATCTGATGCCTCACCAACGATACCTGGGCCAAAAACTGCCTTAGCTGGGTGCTATACGCCTCCGCGACCGCCGCCCAGTCCCACTGCGCATAACCACAATCGGCCAACATCGCCGGCATTGGACAACACACCGCCTGCGTGTGCACATACTGCTTGGCCTGGTTCAACCCCCAATCAAACTCGCTCGAAAACACGGCCGCATTGGCGCCCTTGAAGCGCAACAGCGCAATCGGCGTACCGAGTCCGTTGCGCGTCGCCACCCACTCCTGCAGAACGTGCATCGTCGGCGAGGGCTCGTTCACCGGCACACCGCCCCCGCCGACCGTCGCGTGCCCCACGGCATACCCCTGCGTGTGTAACGTCACCGTGCGCAGGCCGGCCCACATGGGTGGACATCCGTACATGGCCGCTTGCTTGTCGCTGTTGACGAGCAACCGGACGAGGTGCATGTACTTGTCCACACTCAGGACGAGCTCCGACACACGCGGAGTCGCGCGCAAGAGGTGCACGTCCATGTCGGCGCCGAACTCGCACCGTACGTAGTGCAGCCGCGTGAGCGCTTGGAACGCGTGCGGGTGAGAGCATGCGATGAACGCGTGGATAGACGCCAGCGCGGGGGCCTTGACGTCCTCGAGCATGAGGGTGTCGATATTGGGCACGGAGACGAGATCAAAGAGGCGCAGGCCGTTGAGGAGCATGCGTCCGTTGACGGCGAGCTCGCGCAGCGTCGGCAGGTGGACGGGCGAGATGGGCTCCTGCGACACGAGCTCGACGAACCCGCGGAGGTGCAGCGTCTGGAGATTCGCGCACGCGGCCAGTACCTGGTGGAAGCTGCTTCGCGACATGGGGAACTGGGGGCCGGGGTAGACCGAGAACGAGAGTATCTCGGTGCCGGGGTTGGGGAGGATGACGGGGACGTTGTCAAGGCGGACGTCGGTGAGGAGGGGCGCACCCTGCGTGAAGATGTGTGCCACCGGGAGCGGACCTTGGGTGGGCATGGTGCCTCGGCACATGACCCTCAACCGCCGTAGGCAGGGCGCGGCCTTGTCGCGGAACACACAAAGGAGCGCGGCGAGCGTCTCCCTCGAGACCGCATCAAGCACAAGCTCTTGAAATCGGCCCACGTGGGGCATCAGCACGGTCGTCAGCACGCGCTCCAGATGGGGATACTTGGCCCACGGACCCAGATACAGGCGGAGCAAGCTGCCTTCGGATCGCGCGAGATACTCGCCAAGGCACTCCTCCTTGTGCTCAAAGGGAAAGTGGATCGTGGACCAGAGGCTAGGGGTGGAGAGGGCCACGGCGCGCCACTGACTGCAGACGTGGGAGAGGCGGACCTCGACGGGGAGCTGCCGGAGGAGACTAAGGACGCCGGACCACTGCGGGTTGAGGTGACGGCACTCTTCAAAGATGAGGACGAGCACGTCGGGGGGCAGTCGCGCGACGGCGGACTTGGCGTTTTGGATGCGGGCGGCGCGGGCACGAAGGCTGCGCATGAGACAGACGAGCTCGTCATGCGAGGCCTGGAGGCCGGCGATTTGGGCTGTGAGCTGGTCGAGCTCGTCCTGGAAGCGGATGCCACTGGCGGCGGGGTCGCTGCGATAGCAGAGGGCCATGGTGTTATCTGGTGCCACTGTGCGGAATGGGGGATTGAACGGGACGCGAGAACACGGGGCGCACGTACGGTGGGGAATGACTAGGAGTTCGATAGGGATATGTTCCATAGAAGTTTGGGTTAAAGGGTACGACCAGGACACGCTGGAAACACGTTGTTCAGGGGAGTGGAAGAAATGACGGAGGACATACCAGACTGGGTCAGCTGGGAAGGGGGGGGGGGTCTTTTGGAAAGTCGAGGGCGAGGGGGAAGGTCGGAAATTTGTACGAGAGCTTGGACATCTGTGGTGGTGGATCTACAACGCTCTCGGTGTCTGTACACCACGCACACGATGGTGCAGTGGAGTCTTCGCGCCGTGGCCACAAGCGGGCTGCCTGTTTTTCTTCGGTCCGGGCTTGGAATGTCACGTCATCTATGAAATCCACCCAGCACCCGGTCCGTACAATACACGTAGCATTGACACCACGAATTTAAAGACGAAGATGATCCAGACGATGAAGATCATAATTTACTACTCTCATGCCCTCAAAAATATAAATATTCACGGAGTAGCATGTATGATCGTCGGTGGCCCCCTCGGTCCTGGCACCCCCATCTCCCATTCCTGACTCTGCATCTTCCGAAACATGTGCGAACGATACTGTGATCCGTAGAAATCGCCCGTAAAAGCCCAGTCAAGGGGGGAAAGTCGAGGATCGTTCGAGTGCTGCGGGACAACTACCCGCATGTCCACGTGCAGGTGCAACTTGGTCAGTGCAGAACTGAATTGCTCTTGAAACACATGCGCATTCGATCCTTCCAGCTGCACCATCTCCAACGGCCTTCCAACAGATTTCCTTTGCTGGAAGACATCAAGCAGAATCGCCATCATGGGAGGTAATTCATCTTCCCTGTCCGCGTCTGCATCATCCCTGTCCTGCATCCACGGTCGTGCCAGGTGGAGCGATAGCGTACGTAAATTGGGCCATAGCGGCGTAGTCCCGTGTAATGAAGCTTGCTTGTCGCTGTTAAGCAGGAGCCGCAGAAGCTGTGAATGGTGGCCGATCGTCACAGACAGGTGGGTTAATTCCGATGTCGCGTGTGCAAGATATATTTCCAGATCGTCATCCATATCACCCTCTATGTAGTGGAGTGCACGCAGTCCCTGGAATTGTTCCGGACATATCCGCGTCATGAATTTGTGTATGGACGACAAGAAATGACGTTTGACGGCAAATAGTGTGAAGGTACGGATACCTGGCGTGGCGATGTTGCGGAATACGTTGAAGCCATGAATCAAGGCATTTCCGTGGACGAGAAGCTCGCGAAGAGCTGGTAACACGACGGGCACGCTGCCTGGCTCCTCGTGAAATCCGCTCACGAAACCCTTCAGATGAAGCGTGGTGAGAGTAGACGCAAACGGGGTGATCATGCTC
This sequence comes from Austroboletus eburneus, assembly GCA_038090175.1. Taxonomy (NCBI): domain Eukaryota; kingdom Fungi; phylum Basidiomycota; class Agaricomycetes; order Boletales; family Boletaceae; genus Austroboletus; species Austroboletus eburneus. Next base: position 2,164 of record JBBPMF010000675.1, on the reverse strand, counting down.
AATAGATCGCCTCTAGACAGCGGCAAGCCTGGACCAGGTAATGGATCAAAATGAAGTGTGCTTATGGAAGACTCCGGGAAGGTGATTGGAATAGCGCACAAGCGTGCATCGGAAAGAAGGGGCGCGCCGTGTCTGAAAAGCTGGAAGCGGGGGTAGGACCCTTGTCCGCGGACGGCGTCATGGCTCGTAATTTTTAGCCGACAAAGATGGGGAGCAGCAGTGTTGGAGAGGAGGGAAAGAATGCTGAAAAGTTCCTGTCGATCCTCGGCGTCGAGGATTAGTTCTCGAGTCTGGGGTATTCTGGGAATAAGGAGGGATGAGATGAGATCCATGATGCCTATATCAGAGAGCACGGGGCCAATGTGAATGTCGAGGGGACACTGTTTGCACCTCTCAAGATAGGCTCTAATGGCGGTTTCTTTGTGGAGGATTGGGACCCGTATGGTCGTCCAGAGAGAAGGGGTGTTGAGCGCAGCTTGGCGCCATCGAGCGCAGACATGAGAGAGCTGGACTTCCACAGGAAGGGGTCTTCGAGGGCCGGGCCAGAGGTTGAGGAGACATCTGCTTTCCTCGAAAATGATTGCAAGCACATCGGAGGGCAGCCTAGATATGGGGAGGGTCTTGTTGTTGATTTGAGCAATACGGCTTCTGAGGGTGAGGATGGAATACTGGACGTGAAAGGCCTCGTTGGTCAGCGCCTGCTTGCGCTCTTGCAGAACGGCTATCTTCGCGGCGAGTTCGTTGACCTCATCCTGGGCGAGACTGTCGAGGCGGGGCGGGGCGGGAATCATGACTTGCTACATCGAGACGGGTCAAGTCTACGCCAAAGACAGTGCCAAATGGCTTTACTGACTGTGTAAGTCTGCCGTTCTCTCGCTGGCCGCAGGAGGATAATAGTGGCACTCGCCCTCGCAAGTACCGAGGCGAGCCAAAGCGGAAGTGCGGACCCGGAAACTTGCGTGGGAATTTCTCCCTTAAGAGTCTTCTCGCTCAGGCATGGCTTGTCTTTATCAATTTTCTTCGTGGGTACTAGGATGCACATTGTTCAACATTTAGCCTTGGACACACAAGGTAGCTATCGCCGACAATAGTACGTTGCCAACTTGATCGTTTAGACGACCCCTTGTCTTCGTTTACTCGACCCAAAACCCACACTTCGTCGCTTTCAAATTGAATCTACCCACGGGACTCCAAGTCCCTTGTCTGTACGTCATCCAGCGCAGACACTCGGCTTCGAGATAAGGGCAGGGACTCTTTCGAACTCGTGTTCGCCCACCGGGGACCCACTCAACATGTGCCTAAGAACTGATGTCAAAGCGACAAACTTTTTGTTGCAAGAACAGCTCGGGAGTCTAGCGATCATTCATTACATGATCCGGGTTTTCAATGGCGCTAACCTTATCACGGTGATCAACTCTACGGAGCCCACTAGGTCGAGATCCGAACTCCTCCGTACAGAGCTAGTAGGTCAGAAAAACGCATCGGGAAAGAATTCTAGAACGAGCTTTACTTGAATGCCACTCGGTTGGCATTATTCCATTTGTATGACAAAAAAATTTATTGGTCAAAGAGTTTTACGCGATTATCCATGTCTATCCTGAGATCAAGGTGATGTTGACAGTATCTCGTAATGCGAACCGGCGATAACAGAAGGCTGTCAGTGCCTATCTCATCGTTCTCTTGTTTTACTAAAAGAAGATCTCCAGATCAACAAATTTTCTCTGCGCCACATGCGATCCAGAAATATACATCAGCGTATTCGCTAGCAATCTGATCAAGGAATATGTCGACCCCAGTCGCTTGGATACCCTAAAGGGAAACAAAAGCGCCCGAGAAGAGGAAGGCGGTCTAGGCGTTTTCGTGGCCGAGGATACTTGATGCAAGTATGTACTTATCAGACGAATCAATTCGTCCCTGCAGGGGTCACCGGGACTGTTCGTCTCGGCAGGCAGCGTCGTTGTTTCGACTCCCTGTGATCGCGCACGAGACTAGCAACGCCCAAAATTCGTGAAACGAGGGAGCAAAGTCTAGATTTAATTATACCTCTTGACATCGAATCGCCCGTCGAAGCATGCGATCTGTGTACCGATTCTGGCCCGTTCGACAAGGCACCGTGACTTCCTTGCCGGGTGGTTGATTGGTGTCATGGAAGAACCTGTAGTGC
>JBBPMF010000674.1:0-19490 GCA_038090175.1 Austroboletus eburneus | reverse complement strand
GTTTAATTCATTGTTAACATTGCCAGTGTACCATTAGCATATGATTGGAATTGTTATTGATGAAGCACATTGCATTTCCCAGTAAGGCAGCAATTTCTGACCTATGTATGGTGAATTAGACAAGCTGCGGTCATTTATCCTGCTTGATATACTGTTACAAGTGTTCACAATTCCGAAGGTTCCGGAACTGATTCCCGCGGTTTCGATGCTTCCGGAATACCTTCCTGCGATTCCGAAGGTTCTGGAATTCCGGAACCATCGGAACTCTTCAACACTCTACCGGAATGGAATCTGGAAGATGGACTGCCTCCGGAATGCTACTGGACTTTGTTTCCTGAAGACTATGCTCCATATGGTCATATGGAGATCCCCATTCTTGATTCACCCTGTTTGTCTCTTCTTTCTCTTCTGTAACTCGTGCCATGTGCCTTTAGAGCTGTTTTCATCATGGACCTCCACTTCTCCTTTCGCCTCTCCTTTCGGCAACTGTGTCATCCCATTCCTATCACTGACTCCACGAGGCCGTTGTAGCATACCATGTGTTCCGACCATCATTCTTCCATTTCAAGATGGTTTCGGACTGTATAAGTAGCCCATTAGTTGCCATGTACATTCCCCAGCTAGATCTGTGCAATTATACGCAGTGTTTAGTCTCATTCCTGCCTGAGTCTGGAGTCTCAGCAGAGAACCCCTAGGATTTCTATAGGACGTTGTGTCGCCTTTGAGGACACACTGAGACTGGATGTTGCGCATGTGTAACACACAGTGGAGCAGCACATGAAGGAAAAGGTGTCAGAGGTGACAGACGCAGACGTGGGGGTAAGTGCGTCTCCACGGAGAATGGACTTGTTACGTGTGGGCGTAGACCCGAGGGACAAGGGACGTTAACGTCGCTGTTCAGCTGACGTGGCAAGGGTTTGATAGAGGGTCGTTCTCTATCCTCAGCTTCAACGGTATGTCGTGAACTGTTGACCTGGTCGACGTATGTTACGACTCAGGGACAAGGGAAACCCTGTGACAATGCAGTGACGAGGGTGCGAAGAGAGTGCCTACTCAACAGTAAGGCGAGGACTGGGGGACCCGAGAGGAATCGATGATCAAGGTAGATTCGGGTAGGTCTAACTTGGGGAATACATCGAGGGTATCGAGGGGTTTATATATGCGAGTCAAGAGAGAATAAAGCGGAGCGTAAAGGGGATGACTCGACTATGAAAAGCGATGGAATCGCGAAGAAGGGGAACAAGTCAGAGATAAGTGGTGGCAATACAACTGCGGATACTGTGGATGAGTCACACTAAATAGGTAAGCAGAGATAAGGGAATAAGAGAGAATTAAAGTGGCTTGAGTGGGACTTGAACGGCAGGAGCACTGTCTGTTATGCAGGCTGTGGTAAGAGTGGACAAAGGAGTAGGGTATACATGAATCGTAACAGGACTTAGCTAACAACCCAACAGGATGAGCAGACACCGCCGGTCAGGCCACCCAAGCCCTGCCAAAAGGGCAAGGGGAAGGAGAAGGTGGCCGAGCCGTGGATCGACCATGTGCCAGATGCATGCTACTGGTGCCACCGCCTCAACATTGAGTGTGTGCTGGCACTGGGAAGGAAGGCGTTGTCGTGTGCAGCGTGCGTCAGCATCAAGCAGCGATGCAAGTGGCTGACAGACAAAGTCGAAGTCATGGTATAGTGGGGGAGCGGCCGAAGCGCGCTCATTGTCAGAGGCCTGGTGCATTCGCGATCGGGATCATGTTTGCATGGTATGTGTGGCCATGGGTGATTGTCGATTGTTGGAGGGAAGGGATGAGAACTCGGACAAGCATGAGTTTGAATATACTGTTAAGTACAGGTCCGTCGGGGACTGGATAGCGAACTCTGGAGCGCCGGAGTTGGTCGGAGGGGGTAGGGACTTCGGCTTCACCTTATGTGGTGTGCCCTTGTCCAGTTCTGTTGTCCCTGATTTATGAGCAGAGATACGGAGTGACCAGAGGTCAGAGAAGAGTCGTCAAGACTCAAGCAAGAGAACTCGTTGACAAGCTCAATGATGGAGGAGAGAGCAGAGGACGGAACTAAGTTGATATTCGAACTGAGGGGCTAAGACATAATACAGCGGGTTTATATATGGAGGTCAAAGTCCGAATGTAGTAAAGTCAGGGTCAGAGCAACGGAGGAAACAGAGTACTGCTGCTGTGCCGGTCAGTCGCACAGCCAGAGCTGTGCGCCTTACCCTGAGCACCGCAGTGATGAAATGGAGACTAACTATGAAGAGAACAAAGGGAAATGTAACATAACGTACATGAGCGCAAGAAGTAAAGTGGACATGGAGTAGTGGAGGACATAGGAGCGGAATAGTGGAAGTAATGCACACGGAGGAGCAGAGGGGACTTAGCAAGAATTTGGGATATGACAGTATCCCCCTCTTAAGCCTGAACCCCTGAAGGCCAAAGCGACAGCTAGGTCCGTCGTGTGATAAGTGAAAATGTGACGGGGTGGATAAGTGATGTGAGGGTGTGCATGGAGTGGATGGCAAAGCATCATCTAAGTGATTGTGGAACGGAGTCGGAAATTGCTGATGGGGCCATATAAGGCGGGGGTTGTGTGCTTTGACTCTCTAACTTTCTTCCTGATGTCTTCTACCCTCAACGACATTGCCGACATCCACACGTGGGCTGACGCATGTCTCGCAGAGGATGATGACAACGATGACGAGGTTTTCGAGGTGAAGGCAGCAGAGCAGTGATGATGCATGAAGGCACAGAAGGAAGAGGAGTGCCGACAGGTGGAAGAGGAGGCGTGAAAGCATCGGGAGGAGGAAGAGCAGGCGTGGCATGAGGCAGAAGAGGCCGAGCTTCACAAATGCGAGGAGGAGGAAGCGAGAAGACGTCGCATGGAGAAGGTCGTGGCAGAGCAGCACACGAAGGAGAAGGTATCAGAGGTGACAGATGCAGACGTGGGGGTGAGTGCGTCTTCACAGAGACAGATTTAGCTAACAACCCAACAGGATGAGCAGACACCACCGGTCAGGCTGCCCAAGCCCTGCCAAAAGGGCAAGGGGAAGGAGAAGGCGGCCGAGCTGCAGATCGACCACACGCCAGACGCATGCTATTGGTGCCGCCGCCTCAACATTGAGTGCATGCTGGCGCCAGGAAGGAAGGCATCATCGTGCGTGGTGTGCATTGGCATCAAGCAGCGATGCAAGCGGCCGACGGATGAAGACGACAAGGTTGAGGTCATGGAGAAGCCAGTGCTGAGGAAGTGGAAAGCGGGCCCGGAGGTGATGGGTTCGAAGAAGAAGGCAAGGACGGAGACAGAAGACGAGCGGCTCACGGACAGGCCATGGATGGAGCTCACCAGCACGATGATGGAAGTCGCTGAGGCCGTCCACGACCTGGTGCAGGCTCAGCATCGAGATACACGGAAGAGAGAGGAGGAGGCAGGCTGGCATGCGAACTGCATGGAAGCCCAACGGCTTCAACTTTATGATACCATAATTGCCCTCCAGAACCTCGGGAAGGAAGAGCATGCGACAGCCCAGAGGTTGGCACAGTTGTGCAAGGTGTCGAGGGTGACACAGGTGGAAATGGAGGATGTGGCAGAGTCGGAGGTCGAGGTTGAGGTCCAGACGAAGGGGAATGGGACCAAAGCGGAGAAGAGCGGCGCCAGAGATGAGGCAGATGCCAAAGGAGAGGACGTGGAGATGGGCAGGCAGTAAGGCCCTAAGTATATTGTATTATTAGTTTCTCTTTGTATAATGTTTTCTTTTTCTTTTCTAATGTGATTTGATCAATTAAAAAATGAGACGGAGTAAAACAGAGAAAAGGAAATATAGCAGAGATTTTGTTGGAACTACTAAACGGAGAGGAATCTATGTAAGCAGAGGAAAACGGAATCAAGGTATATGGGGACCAGGCTTATCTGAATACCGGAGATGGAATTCTGCGACAAGTTCTGATGCATGATCTAATTCCGTTGTGAGTAGCCAGGAGGTTTCTTCATTGGTACCTTCATAACCAGACCAACGGACTAGGTAGAGGATCTTGCAAGTCTTTCACTGATGGTCTATCTTGGAGTCGAGGATCTTGAAGATCTTGTACTCGGGTTCGCCGTCAACCTCAACTGGAGGGGGCAGAGGTTGGATGCGATTGGGGATGCTATTGGGGACTGAAGGTTCAAGTTGCGAGACATGGAAGACCGGGTGAAAGGACTTCATAGAGTCGGGAAGGCGGAGCATAAAGAAGACGAAGCCAGCTTGCGCGATTATCGGATACAGACCTAAATTCTTCTTGGAGAGCTTTTTAGACAGACAAGTCGAATTGAAAACTTTGCTTTGATGAAGACCATATCTCCAACTTTAAAGTCAGGGGCCGGAGATTATTCCACATCAGCGGGTCCTTGATATCGCTTCTGTGTGGTGGCTATTTCTTTACAGAGGAATTCATGAAGGGAGTCGAGGTCGGCCAAGTATTCTCTGGTGTGGGCAGAGGTGAGATTGCATTCGGGGTGGATGGAGATGTTGGGGTGGTAACCCTTGTTAGCGAAGAACAGAGAGACGCCAGTAGTTGCGTTCAGAGCATTGTTGTAGGCAAACTCTGCGAGGGGCAGGAGTTCAGCCCAGTTGTCCTGCTGATAGTTGCAATAAATGCGGAGGTACTGTTCCAGTGTCTGGTTCATCCGCTCAGTCTGTCTGTCACCCTTGGGGTGATACCCAGAGGTAAAGTGAAGGCGAATATCAAGTGCTTTGCCAAGAGAATGGAAGAAATGAGATACGAACTTGGAACCTTGGTCGGAGGTGATGTGGGATGGTACTCCATGTTTCGAGAACACATGGAGTAAAAACAGCTTGGCCAACTCCGGGAAAGTCACCTTGTCATCCGTTGGGATGAAGATACATTGCTTGGATAGGCGATCCACGATGACAAGGATGGCGGTGTGACCGGAGGACCCTGGGAGTTGCTCAACGAAATCCATAGATATGGAATTCCATGGCTTCTCGGGGATTGGGAGCTGTTTAAGAAGCATGTAGGGCTTGTGCCTCAGAACTTTCGCATGAGTGCAGGCTGTACAAGAGGATACGTACTCTTTGGCGAAGGTATGGATGCCTGGCCAAGTGTATTCGTGGCGGATTAGTTCCAGAGTGCGGTTTTGACCAAAATGACTGGAGAGGGGATGATCATGCTTGAAGCAGAGAATGCGGAGATGGAGGTCATCAATGTTGGGCACATACGTGTGGCCATCAAGATGGAGATAACCATCTGCGTCTACAGTCCAGTGGAAAGCGGAGGAAGTGTTGGAAACAGGGTCGGAGGAAGGGTTGGGAGATCTGGTCATGTGGATCACGGCAAGAGGGTCAAATGGGAGAGCGGAGAGGATATCGCTGTGGAGTTTCTTGAGGTTGAAGAGCATACTTGCGTGGAGAACGGGAAATGCAAGGTACGTAGCTCGTAGGGACGCAGCAAGTTGCTCTTGGGTGAAAACGGGGCGGAAATTGTGCAGATTGACTTGAGCATAGTCCTTATTCCCCTCTTTGGGATAGACGTCCCAGCGTCTAGTGAGGACATCAGGTTTAGCGCCAAGTCAACCGGGGCAGAAACGGACGATCATGTTGAATTGGGAGAGGAACTCCAACCAGCGGGCTTGCCGGCAGATCAGGAGTTTAGTGGTGGCAAAGTACTCGAGGTTTTTATGGTCGGTGACCACATCAACCAGAGTTGCGGAGCCTTCGAGGTAATGCCGACAGGTGCGGAACGCTTCATGGATAGCTAACAACTCCTTGTCGTGGGTGTCATATTTAAGCTCTGGAGAGGTCAACATCCGAGAGTAGTAGGCAACGGGGCAGACTTCCATGTCGGGGCACTTCATGGAAAGAATACCCACGATAGCATAGTTGGAGGCATCAGTTTCTACAATAATCGGAGCGTCAGGAGCCCAATGCGTAAGAATAGGAGCAGATATAAAAGCAGTTTTCAGCACCTGGAAAGCGGAGTGGCAGGCATCCATGAATTGCCAAGGGACACCCTTATGGGTGAGGCGGGTAAGTGGAACGACGATTTCGGAGTAATTGTGAATAAACTGTCTATATAAATTAGCAAATCTGAGGAAGGATTGGACTTCCTTGACCTTCCGAGGTTTAGGCCAGTCAAGGATTGACTGGACCTTATCCGGGGACATGGTGAGGCCAGACGGAGACATCCGATAACCTAGGTATTCTATTCTGTGGAGTCTGTATGGAACTTGCACTTCTTGGGTTTTGCATAAAGTCCGTGTTTGCGAAGATGGCAGAGAACTTCCTTAACATGCTCCTTATGGAAGGCCATGTCTTCAGAGAAGATGAGAATGTCGTCAAGGTACACAATGACGCTAATGTCCAAAAGATCAGCAAAGACAGTGTTAATAAACCGCTGGAATGCCGCCGGGGCATTCATAAGACTGAACGGCATGACAAGCCATTCATAGGAACCATACCGCGTGTGAAAGGCAGTCTTCCATTCGTCGCCCTCAGCAATACGGACCAGGGGGTATGCATGCTGGAGGTTGATTTTGGAGTACACCATGGTGCAGCTTGGGGCATCGAGGAGATCGGGGATGTGGGGAAGTGGGTAGCAGTCTTTCTTGGTGATCTTGTTGAGTCCCCGAAAGTTGATGCAAAGACAGAGGGAACCATCCTTCTTGCAGATGAAGAGGATCAGAGTGGCATGTGTGGAGGAGGTGGGTCGAATAAATCCTATGGAGAGATGCTTGTCTAGGAAGGTGCGGAGAGACTCAAGTTCGGAAGAAGAGAGAGAGTAGGTGGTGCCAAGTGGAGGAGAGGTGCCTTCTTCGAGATCAATCTTGAGATCATGTTTGTGGTGAGGGGGCAGAGAATCTGCCTGTCGTTTGCTAAACACATCGGAGAACTCGTGATATTCCGACAGAACATCAGAGAGATTAATCTGTTTGGGAGGTTCAGTAGCTGCAGCACGGAGATCACCTTCTCTTGGTCGAATGTGCATGCTGAACTGCACAGAACCTTGTAGGCGACAGGCCAGCGCGAATGCGGGAGCATTGATGAGAGCAATGGGCAGAGCCTTGCAGTCGGAAAAACACGGCGGATCTGGAGAGGGGACAACCGGAGGCGGAAATACCTTAGGAGTTGGGGGTGAGCTCGGAAGTGCGGGACTGGGCTGTGGAATAGAACGGAAAGAAATACTGCTTGTGATCCAGTCAATCAACGGATTGTAGTGGGTAAGCCAGTTGTGTCCAAGGACCAAAGCGCAGGAGCCATCCAGTGGGGTGATGTAGAACCTTGTCGGGGTGATATCACCGGTTTCGAAGAGGATGGAGAAGTCAATAGCTTGAGTGATGGTGGAATTTGATGTGCCATCGAAGAGACGGAGCATAAGCAGAGGGACAGTATAGGTGGAAAGATTGTTCTTATTCACAAAAGTGGTGTCTATGAAACAGTCGGAGGAGCCAGAGTCTGCTAACGCGGGAAAAGGACAGAGATCATACAATACTAGAGAGACGGAGGGCATAAGGGATTGGGGATCTGAGAGAGCAGATGCGTTGAGACAGAGCTCCTTGGTTGCACATTTGGAGTCAACGTGACCATCCGGCTGTGTGGAGCCACAGAGGTCGTGCTCTATTTTTTCGCCTTGGAGGAGGCTTCCGGTTTAGCTTCCGGAGTTGTCTTGCCAGCACGCACTTTGGATGCCTTTGAAGTCGACCGTGAGCAATCCTTAGCTACACGGCCGCCTTGACCACAGAACATGCAGAGTTGATTGTCAAAGCGGTGTTTGCGTTCGGCAGCAGTCAGCTTGCCGTCTTTGCTGAGCTTCGAAAAGAGGTTGGGCTTAGGAGGAGAGTTGGAGGTACCAGAGGTACCAGGAGCAGGGGAAGTGGTGGCGGATTTGCCCTTGGAGCTATTGCTCTTTGATCCGCCAGACTTGTTGTCAGACTTGGTATCAGATTTGGCATCGGAGGACTTGTTGCCGGATGGCTTCTGCTGACAGTTAATCTCGAACTTACGCTTCCAGTAACGTGCGTTGATTGATTGCGTGAGATGATGGAGTGCAGCGAGCGTTGTGGGCTTGCCAACATGGGAGATTTCGTCCTTGATTCTGTCTGGGAGGCCGTTGTAGAAATGGTGACAGAGAGCACCTTCTCCATAGCCATGGACCTGCGAGGCGATCCTATTGAACTCCACAATGTACTTGTTGATACGCTGCATGTCCTTCATTGCGAGGTTGTCAAGCTGGTGCTCGGCATCTCCGATGGGATTGTGAGGACCGAAATTGGTCTGCAACTTGAGCATGAAGTCCCTATAATGATCCATCCAGTGAGGACGGAATTGAGGGTCCTCCGCATCGAGGAGGTCGGGTTTGAACCATTCTAGGGCCATGCCCTTGAGATAAGACTGCACAAATGTGACCTTGGCGTGGTCCGTCCTAAAGGCCCTAGGCCGGTCTTGAAAGTTCAGCTCACACTGAACCAGGAATGTACGGAGTTTCTGAGGCTCTGTGCTGTCAAACTGGTCAGGCTCGCGAACCTTGGTCCACTGGCTTCTGGACTCAGCGGGACGGCGATTAGCACGCAATAGTCTACGGATGGCATCAGCCAAATTGGTGAGCGCGTCCTGTGGGACCAGAACATTTTCATCTTTGTCTTCATCGCTGTTGTGTCCGTTGCCAGGGTCAAGGTCATTGCCAGGTCCTGGGGGACCACTGGTGGGATAGTCATCGTCATCATCATCTGGCAGGTTGAGTTCGTCCGGGTTAAACCCGTCAGAATCGTGGTCTGACAGTTCGTTGTCATGCGGAGGAGGACGATGATGCTGTGATGTGTTGAACCCACCAGGTAGGTGTTATGCTCGACGTAGTCGGGGCGCGGCCTACAAAAGGGACCAAGGATTTACAGTCGCTATGCAGCTGACTGGAGTCGAGGGATCTGGCAAGGGTCTTCCTTGGCAGAGGTTCTTAGGACACCGTAAGGCTAACGGTGGATCGAGGGATCTGGCAAGGGTCTTCCTTGGCAGAGGTTCTTAGGACACCGTAGGGCTAACGGTGGATTGAGGGGTTTCAAGGGAGCGTCCACTCAACAGTAGGACGAGGACTGGGGGACCGAAGACAATCCAAGGTACAAGGTAGATTGTAGGAGGTCTAGGATGAGGGACTACAGCGGTGTACTGAGGGTTTATATACTTGAGCCAAAGGGTTAAGGGTAGGTCGAAGAGGAAGGTGAGTCAGCGATGGAAAGCGATGGAATCGCGAAGAAGAGCTGAGTCACTATGAAATGATGTGACGGCATCGGAGAGATATTGGTGATACAACTGCGGATGAGTCACGCTAAATATGTAAGCGGTATTCGAAGAAAAGGTTAAGAAAAGAGAGAGTCCAAGCGGGACTCGAACGTCGGGGCTTAAGGCCTTTGATGTACAATGGTAAGTGAAGGTCCAGGAAAAAGGTAAGGGGTCAACGAATCGTAACAGTAGGGGCTGTTCGGTGCAGGAGCTGTCTGTTTCTTCGCCTTCGTCGATGACTTCTTCGATGTGAGTGCCTGGTGTTGGGGACCTCAGTTGGTGTGGTGCCTGCGATGCGGAAGCGAAAGTCCGACGGGTGGAGAAACTGTGGAACTTGTCGACGACAGCTGGTCCACGACGTGAACTGGCAAAAACGATAATGGATGGTATAGTGGGGGAGCAGCCGAAGTGTGCTCGTTGTCAGAGGCCTGGTGCATTTGCGATCGGGATCACATTTGCATGGTATGTGTGGCCATGGGTGATTGTTGATTGTTGGAGGAAAGGGATGAGAACTCAGACAAGCGTGAGTTCGAATATACTGTTAAGTACAGGTCTGTCGGGGACTGGGCAGTGAACTCCGGAGTGCCGGAGTTGGTCAGAGGGGGTAGGGACTTTGGCTTCACCTTATGTGGTGCACCCTTGTCCAGTTCCGTTGTCCCTGATTTACGAGGGGAGTGGAGCAGAGGTATGGAGTGACCAGAGGTCAGAGGAGAGTCGTCAAGACTCAAGCAAGAGAACTTGTTGACAAGCTCAATGATGAAGGAGAGAGCAGAGGACGAAACTAAGTTGATATTTAAACTGAGGGGCTAAGACATATTACAGTGGGTTTATATACAAAGATCAAAGTCTGAATGTAGTAAAGTCAGGGTCAGAGCAATGGAGGAAACAGAGTACTGCTGCTGTGCCAGTCAGTCACACAGCTGGAGCTGTGCGCCTTACCCTGAGCACTGCAGTGATGGAATGGAGACTAACTACGAAGAGAACAAAGGGAAACATAACATAACGTACATGAGCACAAGAAGTAAAGTGGAGACGGAGTAGCGGAGGACATAGGAGTGGAATAGCAGAAGTAATGCACACGGAGGAGCAGAGGGGACTTAGCGAGAGTTTGGGATATGACAACAATGCTGTAATAGTGTATGCAATGTCTGGGCATGTTTGAAGCATAATATATAGCAAGAATCCAATTACTTGTTGGAAGTGAGATCAGAGTTCCAAGTCAATGGGGCCATGATAGGAGAAAGGGTAGTAGCCTTGAGGCAATGAAGTTAGTGCTACTCAAGCATTCTGCATTCCACATCTTTCAAGAATTTTCTCAAGGTATGAACATTGATCAAGCAGTATTTTGCAATCATCTCAACAGATTCTCATATGCAAGAACTCTTTCACCAAATCTAAGTTTTTATACTTCCACTTCTTTATGAAGTATCTCTTCACCTCCAATACTAGGGCCTTGTCTGGTCTGCAAAACAGAGCATCATCTACAATTGTAGTTTCTTTCTGCTGAAAGAGAAATACTCCAGCATTGAACTTGAGTCACTTGAATCTGAGTTCATTCATGCTCTCTTTAAGTGTCTTCCACCAGGCAAGTCTGGCTTGTTTAAGGCTATACAGGGCTTAGAGTAGTCAGAGGGCTTTGTTCTCCTGCCCTGGGATTACAAATCCTTCAGATTGCTTCATGAGATCTTTTCCTTTAGTCTTTCATATAGATAAGCAGAATGGACATTGATGGCCTTAATGTGCCAATTTTCAATTGTGGCAAGGGCTAGCATAAGCTGGACCATCTCAAACTAGATGACCAGAGAAAAACTTTGATCAAAATCTACTCCCTTGACCTGGGAAAAACCCTTTGCTAGTCAGATGCATTTCTGTTTGTCAAAATTAACATTGAATACCCATCAGTTGTCTATCATTTTCCAGCCAGGTGGTCTTTCAACCAGCTTATAGACATTCCAGTCTTATAACATAGTTAGCTCACATCAACAAGCAGCCTTCCATTCCTCTTGAAGTTCTGAAGATAGTTTGTAAATGTCTCTAAAAGTCCATTCACAGAGTGGCTTATGTTCTGCAGTAGTAGCAAGCCATTGTGAGATTGCCTTAGACATCAAAAATACTGTCAGATTGGCTTTCCCTTTACAACATAATCATTCAATGTCTTCTTTGCATTCTAGGTGTGAAAACATAGAGGGCGCTATCTCTGGTTGTAATATGTTGGAATCAGACTGACTAGGTATCAGAGGCTGGCCAGGATCTTCAATGATGTCTCACCATGTGAACTTCTTGTTTGCTGCCTTTTCTGCATCAATCAGTTGTCAGTTGTCACTGTAGATGTTTCCAGGCTGTAAAGGCACTCAGCATTGTCTTTCTGATCAGCAGAGCAGGGGCAAAACTAAAGATGAAGAAGATACTCTATGATTTTTGCACAGAGGTGCAGATACTTTTGGCAGAGGATATGAGGAAGGTGTGCAAGGAGAGACAGGTGGAGGATATGGGATACAAGATATGGGGAGTTGTATGGATCAATGGTTCAGATCATCCATGAAAAGAGCAGGTAGAGTAAGCTCTACTTCCAATTCCAGATGTCCATTCTGTCCAGTTATGGGGTTGCATTCCTGTGTAGGAATCAAGCACTTCTGCATCTTAGTGCATTTAGAAAAGTGCTCTTGATCAAATAATGCAGGAGCAGAGGTAAACACAACATTGTTGGAAACTCTTATGAATATAAATTTCTTAATGTTATCAGGAGCAACATCTAGATATACCATAAGCTTGAACTTTGAGGCAAGTTTATTAGCTCACATATCCAATGGTATGTATATGTATATATGCTCTGCATCTGAAGACACAGAAATATAATACATTCAGAGCTACTCCATGCAGGAGTTCAAACAGAGTACACCAGTTAAGCCATTGTTTAGATAGATAATTATACAAATGCACTGCATGGTCAAATGAGAACTGCTACCAACTCTCTGAAAGACAGGCTTCATGATGCAGACTCTCTGATACATTGAATAAGATCTGGATCATTTGCTCTACATGTCCATTTTGTTGCAGTGTGTGAGGGGTGGAGGTTCAGATTTCTATGCCCTCTCCCTTAAGCATATCCTTAAATATTTTGAATTTGAACTTTCCTCTGGCATTAGACATAAATCCAATCACTATGGAATTGAACTGTATCATTGCCATTTTAAGAAAGTTGCATGCAGCCAGTAAGTGTGCAGGTTGGTAACCCTGGTTTCTCCAGAATACTTATCTACAAAGACCATCACATACTTATACATACTTAGAGTAGGATAAGATCAGAAATAATTTTAAGTTCAAATGCACAAGCTCAAAAGATTGTGCAGCACATCAGAGGTCCAGATCAAATGTTCAATTGGAAAGTTTTCTCATAACACATCTGGAATAGATCAAATCCTTGAAGAGAATATCAATGTCAATTAGAAAATTATACATGTGCTTGCATGCATGCTGGAGATGATTCTTTGATGGATGTCCAAACTGGCAGTAATATATGTTATATGTGATAGTATCTAAATATATGGAAATATGAACATTGAGCAGTAGGGCTTCAATGGTATATATAATCTGACCATGAAGGCCAGGGGTAAAGTGGGCTAGAATTGTTTCATCACAGAGAAACCACTCCAATTACCCTTAATTCATGCTCTGGCATTCATTAGGTGGTTAAGGGAAATAAGTTTTACTCTAATGTTAGGCAGATGTTCAATATTGAATAGTTGAATCAAATAAACCTTTTAACTGTTCAGATAGCACCAGTAGATAATGACCTTGCCAATCTCTACAACATAAATAACTCCAACCATAGTGTTGATGATTTTTCCTTTTTCCTTTAATTCAAGGTACTCAACAAAGTTACTCCAGTCTGAGGTAAAATGGATGCAAGCTGTTATATCCCAGATTCTTGCTAAGTCCCCGTCACTCCTCCATGTGCACTACCTTCACTTTTCCATCTCCATATTCTTTGCTCCTTTGTATCTGCTTTTCTTTTTGATTTATGTACATTATGCTACATTCCCCTTTGTTCTCTTTTTAGTATAGTCTTCATTTCATCACTGCAGTGCTCAGGGTAAGAAGCACAGCTCTGGCTATGTGATTGACCAGCAAAGCAGTGGTACTTAGTTTTCTCCATCTCTCTGACCCTGGCTTTACTACATTTGGGCTTTGACCTCCATATATAAACCTGCTGTATTATTCTTAGTTCTTCATTTTGAATATCAATTTAGTTCCATTCTCTGTTCTCTCCTCTGCCATTGAGCTCATCAACAAGTTCTTCTACTTGTCTTGACAACTCCCTTCTGACCCCTTATCACTCTGCACCTCCACTTTGCTCTCCTTATAAATTAGAGACAATGGAACTGAACAAGGGTGCATCACATAAGGCAAAGCCAAAGTCCCTACCCCCTATGACCAACTCTGGCACTCCAGAGTTTGCTGCCCAGACCCAGATGGACCTGTATTTAACAGTATATTTGAACTCACACTTGTCCAAGTTCCCATCCCATCTCTCCAACAATCAACAATCACCCATGGTCACATATACCATGCAGACACAATCCTGATTGCGAATGCACCAGGCCTCTGAAAATGAGCATTCTTTGACCACTTCCACCAGTGAAGAAAAAGGTTATTTTCCAGTTACAAAGGGGAGTTTTTCCAACAAAAAGTAAGCCAAACAGAAGCTGGTCCTATTCCTCAGAGGTACAAAACTTATAGGCTATGTATGTCTGAGACTGTGTATGTACTCCAAGTTAGGAAATAGAGTCCATGATATAAGATATATAAAAGAAGGGGCACCTGTTAAACAAGCCCAGCACTAATCTCATAAAGGTATGTACAAGTCCAAAAATGAGTAAAGGATAGAGAAAATGGAAGCCTAAACCAATGAAAGAAGAGCCAATAGTAGATATCTTTCTTCCAGTTCAGAAATGCCATCTGAGAGTAGCAACATAGTTTGAATGAAGCAAAACCTTTGATTGAAGCTGAAAACAACATGGCCAAGTGATTTGAGGTCATATCAGTTCAAGCCAACTGCTCAGAAACCATTTTTGGTCCACTAGTAGAAGCTCAGATGTTAATGACTGGGTTTGGCCATGCTGCAAAATGGAGAATACAAGTAAATAAAGAGTAAAAAGATATACTCCAGGTGGAACTAGGTTAAATGTGCCTGTATGCACATAGAGCTGTACTGAGCTCTATATTCACAGGGAACTTAACTGCTGACTGTTCCCAGTCAGGTCATGTGAACACAGGAGTTTGGTCAGTGTGAACACAATGGACCTGTCAGGACTTAAATATAAGCTGGTGGAACTAACACACCAACACATTTCTTCCTTTGATTATCATATCCACTCCCTTCACTTAATTTCAATCTTATCTCAACCAGTTCTGAGTATAACATGAGCTTGGGGTCCAGCACTGCATCAAGGTATGAATATATTTCCAGGCTGCCACCAATGCACTAGAGGTGGTGGCAATGACCATCCCTGACAACCATCCTGAGTTGGAGAAAGACATCTAGCTGTGGCTGATGTCTTATGAGAAGTCCTGGGTAAGTGAGAGGATCAGTAGAGGAGACAGTTGCTAATGGGTTTCAGGCTGTGTGTTATGAATGCTCTTTTTTCTATTTAAAAACTTGCTCATAGCAGGAATCAAACTCCTGACCTTCTATATAAGGAAAATCCCTATCAGTGCAAGGCCATCAGGATTTAGACATTTTTCAACATAACTTATCACATGACTGCTTACATCAGCAGTCTAGACCACAAGTCACATGACTTGTCACATGCAGAGGGCTAGATCCTTATCTCTTATCTATGATGTCATGATAACATCACACCTCATGCCTAACATGAGACATGCTTCTTTACTTCTTTCTCTCATGGATATGCTTCTTTATGACTCATTAAAATAGTATATAAACCTCAAGGCTTCAAGACTGGAGTCCCCAGCTTTGAAGTCTTGGAGATTTCCTTCTATCATTGCTCATAAGGATTCAAAGGGATCATTATCTTTATCCAAGGGTCAAAGGACCATTACATACCTCACTACTGCAGGGCAATAGGAGTTGTTTCACTACTTCAAAGCTATCTCAGCACTGATATTGATCTCTGCTGCATGATATCATGAATGGTGCTTAAAGAAAGAATTTCTACTCTTTATTTTACTCTTAGCCAGACTCTCTTAGTGAAATGGATCCAAAGACAATGACATATGGAAGGACACCACCAGATCCCTTCATTTAATTTCATTCCCCTGTTTGACAGTGAGCACACAGGCTCCTGTTGCCTAACTAGTAGAGGAAGGCAGGGGTTAGCCATGCCCTTGAGCAAATACCTATAGGGATAGGACACATTTCTACACTCACTAGGAGTGACCCACATCAGTCAGATGTCCATGTGCATGTCTGCTGTGTGAGCTTGGCTCCAGTAGGATTGGTTGGATTAGGAAACAGGCAGATGCCAAAATAGCATCAGTGCATGAGGATTCATTAGAAGTCCATTTCAGAAAAGAGTGAAAGAAGCCCTGTCCTAGCAGGCACCCACAACTCCTGGCATAGCTATGGCTGAGGAGATGATGCATGAATAGGAGGCAATGGCCCCTGTATCACCTAGACCACTAAGGAGAGTCTCAGCAAGTGAGGACCTCAAGGCATTCTTCCAAGGAACCTCTGTTTAAAAGGCAATAAATGCCCAGACAGTAGGAAGCTTTCATGATGCAGAAGGAGACTCTTTTGCAGTCAAAGAATCATGGTCCTCAGAAGACTACAATGCAAATGTTATCACTCCAGTACATCAGGAGTTAACTTATTTGGTCAATGAACTGGCTACCATGTCAAGCATGGTGGCCCAGCTGAAACAAACAGTTACTGAGCAGACTGAAACAATCAAAGATCTGCAGGTGGCTCAGGAAGCCAATACTGCAGCACTCAGGGATGCTATACAAAACATCACACATGCACATGATAGAATCATAATGGCAGAACAATATGCTCCTGCCATGTAACAAGGAATGATCACTTCTCAATCTAACCACAAGGAGATGGTTGAAGAAGGACTCATGGAGTTAACAGAGGAAGCTACTCCAGTTTTGAAAAAGATGGCAGAAGAAGCCATTCCAGTTATAGAAAAGAAGGCAGAGCCAATGCTTCTTGCCAAAATCACATGATGGATAGACAAGTCCTGCCCACTCACAGAAGAACCTCAGGCTATAGCCAAGTTTAAAGAGGAAAAGAAGTCCACACTTGCATTCATCAGTTGCAGGCTGTGAATGGGCCAATACATGGAAGCAGTCCCATGAACAAGTTTACCACTCAGAAGTTGGCAATAATAAAGAATCATGGTCTTGCAATTAAAAGTGAGAACCATCAGGTGAAAGCAGGGTCTTTCATTCCCAAAGAAGCCATCAGTGGGACAAGACCCCTGAGACCCCTTGCAATGAGGCCTAGTGCCTCAGAGTTGAAAAAGAAGCCAGTCACATGCTTTGCATGCAGAAAGCAAGGTCACTTGGCAAAAGATTGTAGGTCACCCAAGCTCAAGTATAGGGCTTGTGAATGGCAAGATGCCCATAAGATGGGTTATCCTTTAGAACCAGCAATGGCCAGAGAACCAAGTCAGGGTGTAGCATTATCTAAAACCATTCAAGGAAGAGGGGCTGTTCAGACACAATCTGAAACATGTCCATGTTGTAAAGTAATCTGGCAAAGGAAGCCAGAACATGTTTGCAAGTGTCTGCAGTATGGCACTATCAATTCATTGAAGGCATGACAGTTTGTCAGTGTCTTAGATTGGGAAGAGAATGACAGGAACATTGAGATCCCAGGAGATGTGATTGACAATGAACTTTTGCCAGGAGTTAGTAGATCTGAGGAAGGCAAGACCTGCAGATTTTGCCACTTCTATTTTGGGCACAGTAATGATTGTCCTTTCAAGTCAAAAGCAAGGATTAACAAGATCGATTCAAGATCACTCAATTATTCCCTTAATATATACAGGAGATGAGCACTCATCTCTAGAATAGTTACAAGAATGTATTTAATCCCAAGGAATCCCCCATGAAAGGTGATAGGGTTAAGGGTGGTAGGCTAGCTGAAAGCCACCAAATTAACTTAATTCAGAATGAAGGATATGAAGTTCTTGATGAAAATCCAGTTATTCTTGAAACTGGTTCTTTACCAAAAGATGGTATTGACATGCAAGAAATTGCTCACATGAGAATTGAAGAAGAAACTTCAAACTTCTCTGAAGAGATCTTTGTGTGCACTGTGCACCAAAGAAAAGATATTAAAATAAATGTTTCCATCAGCTCACTGCCAAAATCTCTCCATTCAGTCGAAACTCTACTCGACAGTGGGGCTAACCAGCTTTTCATTGATGAAGCATGGGTTGTAAGACATGGAATCCCCATGAAGAAACTCATGTGCCCTATACCCATATTTAATGTTGATAGAACTAAGAACTCCACTGGGAATATCACCCACTTTGCAGACTTGGTCATAGAATTTAATGGTCACAGGGAAAAAATGATGGCAGAAGTTACCAATCTAGGAGGAACTACCCTGCCACCACCTCTTCCTTCATTGCTGCAGAAACCCCCCAACCTCCCACTAAGTGCAAGTGTGCTAAGAGGAAGGAAATGCACTCTACCCCAGCTGTGAGCTGGGATGATGAGTATGACAATGACAATGAGCCCATTGGGCCAGTCATAGCTTCCTTAGTGGAGCTCCCTGACAATGAAGACATTGTCAACTTGTACAGCTCAGAGGGGGAAGAAGCCATGGATGGCATTGATTTTTTGTATGTGCAATCTTCCTGGAATGATTTGATGTCATGCTCACCACCTCTGATTGATCGTTTGGCTTTGCTAAAAAGACTGAAAGGTGGGTGAGTGGACTATGAGGTAGTTACCTGCAAGTTCGAACCACCAGAAATTGTCTGTGTGATGTGGGGAGCAAATAGATTCACCCCAGAGGGACTCTAGGAGCAAGGGAATAAGACCTGGGCAAAGTTGAGGGCGTAACCAATTGGTCTAATGGAAGACTGCTTGGGCGGTCTTTGAAAGTCCAGAAGTCCAGAGGGCAAGTGTTGGTTGTAAAAGCATGTAGGCAATGTGGAACTGTCAGTCCAGTCTTAGGAATGGTAAGAACGATAGAGGAAGATGGTCCCAGCGGTGTACAGTGTGAGCCAAACAGTAGCTGTCATTACAAAATAACCAGTTCAAAATTTTATAGTCCAGATATGCCTGAACTCTTCATATGAAACCAAAAATATAAATAAGGTTGTGATGGAAGTTGTCATATCCCAGATTTCGACCAAGTCCCCTCCAGCCATCTCCGAGGCTGTACGACCGCCTCTGGTGATCTTACTCCAGAGTTGAAGCATTTCATTGCTAAGTCTTCCCGATCTCTCGTCCGTTCCTTCGTATCCGATCCTATGCTTTTTCCCTGTACGTTATATCCTTATACTTCCTTGTTCGCTATTTAGTTAGCCTCCATTCTATACTGTTGTGCTCGGACAAGGAAGCACAGCCCCGGCTGTGCAACTTGCCAGCACAATAGCAGTTCCTTTGTATTCTCTGCATGACCCTAGCCTTTCCTTCTTCAGAACTCCAATCTCCATATATAAACCCATGTACCCTTAGCTTAGACCTCAGTTCGAATATCAATTTAATCACCTGCTTTACTCCTCTGCCATTGATCTTGCATTGGCATTCTCTTGCCTGAGTCTAGAAGACTTGCCTCTGATCCTCTGATCCTCCGGCTTCCGTTCCTCTCATAAATTAGCGACAGCGGACTCGAACAAGGGCACATCACATAAGGTGAAGCTGAAGTCGCTTTCCGAACCATACACCTCCGGTGTTCCAGAGATTCATACCCAGATCTCTGCAGGACTGGATTTAACAGTATATTCGAACTCAAACTTGTCTCGAGTTCCTCACATCTCACATCCCTTTCCTTCCTACAACATTCGACAATCACTCATGCCTACCCACACAATGCAGACCGATTCACATTTGCATCACGAACAAGAATGAGAAGCAGCTGCTCAGGCAAACCCATACACTTCCTTCCATCCTTGTAACTCTCCACAAGTCAAATTCCGGAGCTTCTCCAACCGTTGCTCAGCTCCTTGCATCCACACTCCTCCGTTCCGCACATGCATCAAGGAAATCCCTGAGGATGACAAGTTACTGGAGATA
>JBBPMF010000673.1:0-19490 GCA_038090175.1 Austroboletus eburneus | reverse complement strand
TCTATTGTAACTCTTACCATGTGTCCCCAGAACCACTTTGTTCATGGACCTCCACTTCTCCTTCCATCCTCCTTCTGATGGCAGTGTTTTCCCATTCTTACCATTGATCCACGAGGCTGTTGTAGTGTATCATGTACCCTGTCCCATCACCTTTCTGTTCTGAGATGGTTCCGGGCTGTATAAATACCTAGTAGTTGTCCTGTATACTCCTCAGCTAGATTTGTGCAATTATATGCAGTGTTTAGTCTCATCCTGCCTGAGTCTTGAGTCTCAGCAGAGAACCACTAGGATTTCTATAGGATGTTATGTTACCTTTGAGGACACACTGGGACTAGATGTTGCACAAGTGTAACAAAAGATCTAGCTCTCCTCATACCTCTGCTACCACACAGCAAGGCATCCCACCAAGTTGCCCATCATTTTGTATGGATACAGGGATGACCCTCCTTACAAGGACTCTGAGGACGAAACAGACAGAAGAGAATGATCTAGACTTGAATCTATCTCTAAGACCCTTAGAAGGAACCAACCCCACTTCATTCAAAGTGGAACCCCTCCTTCTCCACCAAGATCTCATCTGTCTCAAAGAAATCCACCCTCCTCGACCCACAATACCCCCACTTTCCCTAGCAATCCCCTGCCCAACTCAGACCACTCAGAAATGGTCAAACTCAAAGCTGGACTACCAGAAGAGTTCTCAGGAGAAGCCTCTGATGCCAAATTATGGATCAGAGCCATGGATGCATACTTTCTCATGAATAAGGATAAATATGATGATTAAAAGAAGATCTACACCGCCCTCAACAGGATGTCTAAAGGGCAAGGAAAGCAGTTCGCTGAAGCTGCATATGAGAACTTTGATTCTAAAACAATTTCCCTGGACAAAGCCACCTGGAGTGAATTCAAGAAAGAATTCTTAGAGATCTTCTTAGACAAGCACACTGCTGCTGATTCTCGGCAAAAATTACACCAGATCTCGATGAAAGGGAAAGGGTTGGACTCTCTCAATAAGTTCAACATGGACTTTCGACTCCTTGTATCCAAAGCAGGAATCTTGGATCAAAATGCCCTGATTGAATGTTATATGAAGGGATTAGACCCAGATCTCACGGAAAGAATTCTTGGAATGGAAAAAGAACCAGAATCATGGAAAGAATGGTCAGAAAAAGCTGCTGCCTTTGCTCAACAACAGGATCGGATAAAAGACATCTGGAAAGGAAGGATAGACTATGGACGAACCAACAACTGGGACCCAAATGCCATGGATATAGATGCCCTTCAAACCACCACCCTAGGACGACGAATGCTCTCTCCCACTGAAAGAGCTCGCCACATCAGGGAAAACAGATGCTTCATCTGTCACAAAGTTGGATGCTCCACCAGGAATCATCCAAAGGGAGGAAACCAACCAACACATTCCCCCAGGAACCCAGCCAGAGTCCAAACCATTGAAACAAAGAAAGGACCTATCGACAAATATGTGAAACAACTGAGAGAAAAGCAGGTGGATGAGAAAGAAGTACTCTGGGTACTTAAAGAATGTTTTGAAGAGCCCAAAGAGGATGAAGAAACAGTCGCAAAGATTGAACTCAAGGACAAAGGTTTTTTGGATTTTTAAAGAGGGGACAGAAGTCAGCTCACTGCCCCCCTAACTTTTCTTCTGTACTAGTATCAAGTGACCCAAAATCAATACTTGTTCCCATCTCACTTGAGACACCCAGAAGGACCATTGCTGAAATCACTGCCTTGATTGACTATGAAGCAACTGGCTCATTTATAAACTTAGACTTTGCCAAAAGAAATAACCTACCTATGGAAAGAATAGCACGACCCATCAGGGCTATTAATGCAGATGGAACCACCAATCAAGCAGGACTTATCAGGTTCCGAACTATGATTGCCTTTCACATTGGAAATGTGATGAAAAACCAAACATTCCATCTCCTCCCAGCCAGCAAGAAGAATGTCATTTTAGGAATGAACTGGCTTAGAGAACAAAATCCAGACATAGACTGGGCGACAGGGAGGGTAACCCTCCAACTATCGAATCAGAACCAGAAACAAACTCTGAAGGAGAACAAGGAAGATGAAAGAAGATATCTCATAAGATATCTCCAAAAAGATCCTGACTTTGAGACCCACACAGCATACTGTGAAAGATATGAAACCACCAAAGAATACATCATGAAAACAACATTATCCATGGAACTAGAGATGGAGAAAAAGCAGGAAAAAAGGGAGTTACCAAAAGACTATAAAGACTTCAAAGATGTGTTCGAAGAAAATCCCCCAAATATTCTACCCCCTTCATGAGCATATGATCACACCATCAAACTTAAAGAGACATTTATTCCAAAGAGGGCCAAGGCCTACCCCCTTTCTCTCCCAGAACAAGAAGCCTGTAAAAAGTTTGTAGAAGAAAATCTGGCAAATGGACAAATCAAACTGTCACAATCTCCCCAAGCTGCCTCCTTTTTCTTTGTTGATAAAAAAAGATGGAAAACTCTGACCTTGCCAAGATTATAGATACCTCAATGAGCATACTATAAAGAATGCTTACCCCCTACTGAACATCCAGTCCATTATCGAACAAATAGGGAACTCAACTATCTTCACCAAAATGGATATCCAATGGGAATACCACAATATACAAATTGTATCAGAGGATCGATGGAAAGCAGCCTTCATCACCCCCTTTGGACTATTTGAACCAACTGTGATGTTCTTTGGATTGTGCAACTCTCCTGCCACTTTCCAAGCATTCATGAATAATGCCTTTGGGAATTATCTTGCAGAAGAATGGCTAATTATCTATATGGATGATCTAGCCATCCATTCTTCTGATCCATACAAGCATAGAGAAAGGACTATCAAAGTTCTGGAAAGACTTAGAAGCCTAGGACTTAGGTGCAAACTCCAGAAATGCACCTTTGACTCTCAGACCATGAACTATCTTGGCCTAACAGTTCAACCAGGAGAACTCATGATGGATACAACCAAACTCCAAGCCATAAATGAATGGAAACTCCCTAACTCAGTCAAAGCAGTAAGATCTTTCTTAGGATTTTGCAACTTCTATCGAAGATTCATTCCAAACTTCGCTCAGAGAGTCACCTTACTTAATGAACTGACTTGGAAGGACAAACTCTGGACTTGGACAGAGAAAGAACAACATGCCTTTGAAGACATGAAACTAGTGTTCTCCACCTCCCTGGTCTTAAAACAGCCAGATCTGGAACACCCATACTTTGTAATGACAGATGCTTCACTCCTAGCCACAGGAGGAATTCTCATGCAAAAAGACTCCAATGGCAATCTCCACCCATGTGCATACTGATCTGCCACTCTATCGAGTGCAGAACGAAACTATGACATATATGACAGAGAACTACTGGCAGTTATCCATGCCCTTGAAGATTGGAGACACCACCTACTTGGAGCTCGACATGTGGTCCAAATACTCACTGATTACAAAAACCTTACCTACTTCAGAGCCCCCCATCGACTATCATGATGCCATGCTCAATGGCAAATGTTCCTGCAAGACTTTGACCTTGCATTCACACATGTACCAGGAACACACATGGGCCCTGCCAATGCCCTCTCAAGAAAAGATGACATATCCACTGAATCAGACAATGCTGAGGTTGTTCTCCTTCCAGATGACCTATTCTGTAAACAGATTGACCTCACTTTAACAGACAAAATCGCAAAGTCTACTTCTTCCAATCCTTTTGTCCTCATTGCACTTGAGAAAATGTATAACAACACCCCCCCACTTCCTAGAACAAAGTTGTCCAACTGGACCTTTGTAGATCAAGAGCTCCATTTCCAAGGACACCTCTTTATCCCAGAACCCACCCGCCAAAAACTGGTCCATGACCTACACTAATCCCCAACAAGTGGACACATGGGTCACTTCCGAACATTAGCTGCTCTGGAAAAAGACTTCTGGTGGCCAGGAATGTCCACATTTCTGTGACGATTCATTGTGGGTTGTGCTACTTGTCAAGCCAATAAAGTAAACACCCATCCTACATCCCCCTCTTTGATGCCCTTAAACTTGTCTGCATCTCTACCCTTTCAACAGATCTCTGTTGACCTTATCTCTGAACTACCTCCTGTCTCTGGATTTGACTCTGTTATGATCGTGGTCGACCATGGCCTTTTGAAGGGGGTAATTTTCTGCCCTTGCTCCAAAACCATTGATGCACAAGGAATTGCCCAACTCTTTTACCATGTGTTTAAAAGATTTGGTCTCCATGACAGAATCATCTCAGACAGGGGTCTCCAATTTGCATCTGTCTTTGCCAGGGAACTAGCATGACTACTCCAGTATGATGTTGCCCTATCATCTGCCTACCATTCCCAGACTGATGGAGAAACTGAATGAATGAATCAGGAACTTGAGACCTACCTTCAAATCTTCTGCAATGGATCAGTGGATCAGTGGGTTCCACTCCTTATGTTGGCAAAATTTCATCACAATATGGCAACCCATTCCTCTACTTGGAAATCCCCATTTGAACTGATCATGGGATACTAACCCTGAGCATATCCACCAATCGGAAAAACATTTGTTCCGGAATTAGAAAATAGGTTAACCAAACTGGAAGACTCTCAAAAAGAGGCACTGGCAGCACATGAACAAGCAAGAATGTTTATGGAAAGACAAAAAAGATCCACATTCGCCCCATGGAAAATTGGAAATAAAGTATGGTTGGAAGCGACCAATCTAAAAACAAACTACCCAGCCAGAAAACTAGCCCCCAAACACGAAGAACCATTCGAAATTGAAAAAGTAATCTCCCCTGTAGCCTACCAGCTCCGCCTTTCCCCAACATGGAAAATCCACAACATGTTCCATGTCAGCCTATTAACTCCTTATGTGAAAACCTGGGAGCATGAAACCAACTTTTCCCGACCTACCTCAGAACTAATAGATGGGGAAGAGGAATGGGAAATAGACAAGATCATTGCCCATAGGGGAAGAAAGGGAGCCCACCAGTTCCACATCTGATGGAAAGGATATGGTTCTGGTGATGACACATGGGAGCTGGAATCTAATCTTGGAAATGGATTGGAACTTTTGAAGGTTTATAAATGATTGAGGAAACTCTGAAAGTCCCCAGAACAATGACCACACCCCATGAATACTCCCTTGAATCCCCCCATGAATCCCCAAGACTTCACACCCCCTGTATACCCCCTCTTATGTCCAGAAACTTTGTTCCTGAACTACCTCCTGTCCGAGGACACAGACTCCCCCCTATTTTTTGAAACACTCTCCTGGTATCGGTCCTTGAATGCCCAGCCCTCTACCACTACCTCATCTCACACCCTCTCTATGATAAAGCACCCATCTTCCCCCCCCCTTCTTATCGCAGCCTTTCAATGACTCTTGCTCTCTGTCAGACTCAATCACAAGAGAGCTCAAAGAAATCCAACACCAGCAGAATCACTTGATTATGCAATTGAACACTCTCTGGCTGAGGAATGAATTCAAATCTGCCAAACCCTTGCAAACCTTGGAATCTTCAGAATCATCAATACCTTCTCCAGAGTTGCTTTGGCCTGCTATCTCCGACCACTCCTCCAAGCCCTTACTGAGGAAAAGGGAGAGGACTACCTCCTGGACCTCACCCATGACCACCTTGCAATATCACCCTCTTTCATCCCCATCATCGAAAAATTTAATGGGACCAGCCATGCCCAGAACCCTCCCATCATGGGAAGCACTGGACCACTGCTTGGAGAAATTGCCGTGGCTGAGAGGAGAATTAGGGACACTACTCTACAAATGGCAGAAGAATTGGCCACGATCTCCCTCCCCCCAAACCCCCAAGTTCTACCCATTCAAGATGGCCCAAAGAAGCCTCTATCATCGGTTGAAGGAGATGAGGGATAGAGCATGAGTTCGATCAGAGGAAAAGAAAAAGGAAAACAGAAAGAGGCACTGTTACCCGACCCCATTCCCATTTTCCCAAGACCTGCCCCAGGACCAACTTGCAGGAATAGGAAGTCCAACAAACTCGCATGCTTCCAATGTGGAAGTATCAAACATCTGCGACCCGACTGCCCTATTTACACATGCCCCTTCTGTCAGCACAAAGCCCCTGGACATATCCAAAGAGAATGTCCCTCCAATTGATGTTCTTCCTGTAACAGAATGGGGCACTCCTTTGCTGAATGCTTTGATCCAGAAGACTTCAATGATGACAATGTCATCTTCAATGATAGAGACTCTACAGGAGGTGACTTTAGGAGTTGAAGAGGGTCTTCAATGGATAGAAGAGGGTAATGTTACAAGTAAGTGCAGTTCCAAAGGTTCCGGAATTCTGGAACCATCGGAACCCTTCAACACTCTTCTACCAGAATGAAAGTCTGAGGATGGACTACCCCTAGAATGCTATTGGACTCTATTCCCTGAAGATTACATTTCATATGGTCATATGGAGATCCCTATTCTCAACTCATCTTGTTCCTCCTTCATTCCTCTATTGTAACTCTTACCATGTGTCCCCAGAACCACTTTGTTCATGGACCTCCACTTCTCCTTCCATCCTCCTTCTGATGGCAGTGTTTTCCCATTCTTACCATTGATCCATGAGGCTGTTGTAGTGTACCATATGCCCTGTCCCATTGCCTTTCCATTTCGAGATGGTTCTGGGCTATATAAATACCTAGTAGTTGTCCTGTATACTCCTTAGCTAGATCTGCGCAATTATACGCAGTGTTTAGTCTCATCCTGCCTGAGTCTCAAGTCTCAGCAGAGAACCACTAGGATTTCTATAGGACATTGTGTCACCTTTGAGGATACACTGGGACTAGATGTTGCACAAGCATAACAGTGTAATATCTAACTGGAGGGACTCCTGTGGCTTGAGTACTGTAGATGAGTCACAACCTTCTGCTATATACAATGTAACTGCTCATGAAAGGTCTCAGAATGTGTAGCTCTACTCTGGTTCTGCCAGGGACTTGAAGGACAAAATCAGTTCCTCAGAGCCCAATATTTGTTGATATGTGTCACAGGCCACTGGAGTAGGATAGGCCGGAGGAGCAGGCAGTAACAGTGGCAAGGCTTAGTCAGCAGGGCTAGAGGAGCACAGAGACTGACATAGTCATGACCATTCATGTACAGTATGCTATGCTCCAGTGAGCCATCAATGCAGCTCAGGTGCCTTTCTCACTCCTATGTATCTAGTCCAATGTGGTGAAGAGAGTGGTCTTGAACCCACACAGCACACATGCCACATGAACAGCAGTAGGAAGGCACATGTCTAGGCCATCATAAAGCCTACAAGAGCATGAAACCCACAACTCAGCTACCTACCAAGCTGCCACCCTAACAATCTACCATATGGCGTGATGGATGAGGTCACTTCATCAACTACCATGAATCTGCACCATCACCAGAGTCCTCCCCCCTCACTTCTTTGGAATCATCACCTCTAGACACACTGAGAAGCCCACAGAGAGAGCTAGCATACACTGAGGACGACAACAACCCAGATCCCCCATCACCAGTACTTCCTCCAATCCTACCACCAGTCCCATCGCCAGCACCCCCACCAGTACAGCCACCAGCACCACCAGCACCACCAGCCCAGATGGCACACAGACCCACCATGCACGAGACCATCAAAACCTTCTACAGAGATGGCAGGAACTTGGAGAATCCACAAGATTTCTTCAAAAGTATTAGCAGGATTCTCCAGGGTGCAGGTCTTACCAGCAATGCAGACAAGATATCAGCACTTAAGGACTACTTAGCAACCAGCTCAGATGTGGAAAAATGGTATGAGAAACAGGTAACAAACTTGAGCCCCACCTGGGCAATGCTGGAGAAGGAATTCAACCAGCAATGGTCACCGATCGAACTCTTGGTGAAAACCAGCTCAGAATACCAAGCGGATATCCTAGCACTTGTACTACAAGACACAGACATCAGCACCATGACTCCCATCAAGGGCTTCAAAGTCTGGAGCCATATTGCATGGGCAAACAAAGCACTAGAAATTGCTATGAAAGCAGGAATTGAGGAAGGGAATAACATAATCTGGATGGTGAGAGAGAAACTATCAGAGGTGCTATGGGATCAGCTCAAGACAGAGTACAAGGACTGGGCAGAGTTCATCAAAGAAATAAAGGAGGTAAAGGTTCATAGACTCATTGAGGGAAAGTGAAAAAAGGAGAAATGGGAGAGGGAGAGGGATGCAATGAAACAGGATCTAATGCAGCAGATCCAATGGGTCCAAATGGTGCAATGAGGACCAACCACCACAATCACTGATCTCACAACTCAGCTCCAATGTTTTTAACATGTCTCCATCTATTACCATGCCCACAAACATCTCGTCAGGCTCTTGATACATCATGTGAGGTAGACTGGAACTGCAGCCCTGGATGGGCAATGCTCCACTCTCAGACACACAGAAAGAGATCATTTGACAGAATGTCACCACCATGACTAGACTCTCAGACACAGAAACAGGCTGCATCAACTACACAGCTCAGATCACACAGTGGGAAGCCACACATGGTGCAAACACATGGGTTTCGGAGACCATGCTATGGAGACCAGTGCGCCATTACACATATATCCCTCATTATTGATGTTCTTCATTACTTCTTTATCATTGTTTTTGGTCCCTATCTTTTTACTATTCATGTATGTTGTTACTTACAAGACCGCCAGACTTCTGAACTAGTGGACTTCCAGAAGACCATCAGTCTCTTTATTATTTCATAGGTGATGCCTCTTCATATCATCCCTACTTTGTCTTCTGTGCTACTGTTTCTTTATTTGGACACTACATAGCTATACAGTTGGGAGTACCAAACATCACTGATGTTTTGGTCTTATTGGTCTGAGGTAAGAAGTTTCATCTCCATCCCAATGGGTTGGTACCTCCTTGCTTCTCATCTTGTCACCCTTTGATGGACTTCCATCACAACCTTATTTATATTTTTGGTTTCATATGAAGAGTTTGGGCATATCCAGACTATAAAATTTTGTACTGGTCATTTTGTAAGAACAGCTACCATTTGGCTCACACCGTATACTGCTGGGACCATCTCCCTCTATCATTCTTACCATTCCTAAGACTGAACTGCCAGTCCTGCATCGTCTACATGCTTTTACGACTGACACTTGCCCTCTGGACTTCTAGACTTCCAAAGACTGCCCAAGTGGTCTTCCATTAGACCAATTGGTTATGCCCTCAACTTCGCCCAGGTCTTATTTCCTTGCTTCTAGAGTTTCTCTGAGGTGAACCTATTTGCTCCCCACATTACACAGACAATTTCTGGTGGTCTGGACTTGCAGGTAACTACCCCATAGTCCACTCACCCACCTTTCAGTCTTTTTACCGTGTGACCTCAAATGGAGCCTTTTGTGTAGAAGCCTGCTTCTTCATATTATAGCTGAATTGGGCTATGGGTAACCAGTCTGCCCATTCAGTCTGCTTCTTATGGCAATAGATCCTGAGATACTGCTGGAGATCTCTGATCATTCTCTCCATCTGACCGTCCATCTGTGGATGAGATGCCGTAGATAATTTAGTTTTAATACTGAGTCACTTGCACAATTCCATCATTACTGGGGATGCAAATTGTGGTCCGTGATTGAATACAATAGAGCATGGGATTCCATGATTTGTCCACATGCAATGTAAATATAGGCTAGCCATTTCTAGGGTGGTTGCCATCTTATTGGTGGGAATAAACTCTACTTCTTTGCTGAATCTATCAACAACAACGAGAATAGAGTCGCTTCCATTAGATAATGGAAGATCCATGAGGAAATCTGTGGAAACATCTACCCATGGGGCCATAGAGACCTTCAAAGGCTCAAGCTTGCCGGCTGGTGGCTTATTGCCTGTCTTCATCCTCTGACACACATCACATCTAGCGATGTATTCTTTTACATAAGTGGCCATTCCTGGCCAATTGTAGTATTTGCGCAGCAGATCTAGGGTTTTCTCCTGGCCAGGGTGGCCAGCAGAAGGCATGTCATGGCAGTTCATTACCATATTTCAGCAGAGATCTTCATCTGGTGGGACAAAGATTTTGTTATTATTGGTCCTTAGAAGTTGATCATCATCTGTAAAACCCTTCTCATGGAGCTTCTGGATTTTGCTTTCCTTCATTAGAAGGGTTGCAATCTTTATTTTTTCTAATAATTTATCGCCTTCATTTTGGATCTGGATAGTTCCGATCCACTCTGGCAGTATGACAAGAACCTGCTTGTTATCTTGTTCTATTCCCTCTGCATGGTCTTCCCTGTGGGAGAGAGCATCTGCTTTTCCCATTGTGGCACCAGGTTTGTGATACCATATATGATTAAATCTAGATAGGTATTGCGCCCAGTGCACTTGTCATCAGTTCAGATCCTGTCTGACCATAAACCACTGGAGATTCTGGTGATCATTCCAGATCTCAAACTGAAATCTAGCTCCTTCTAGATAATGCCTCCACATTTCTAACACACACATCACTAAAAGGAGTTCTTTATCTGCAACTGGGTAATTCCTTTCCTGGTCATTCATAGAGTGGGAGTAATAGGTGACCAGATGCCACTTTTTCCCCTTTTGGATAGATAACACTGCTCCTGTGGCATAATCTGAAGTGTCACATTCCATGTGGAATTGACAGTCAATGTCAGGAAATGCTAGCACTGGGGCAGTGGTAAATTGTTTATTGAGTGTATCAAACACTTCTTGGCATTTCTTGCTCTAAATGAATGGAACATCTTTCTTGGTAAGGTCATTCAATGGCCTTGCAATAGAAGCATAGTTGGCAATGAACCAACGATAAAATTTAGCTAATCCCATGAAGCTTCTAACTCCATGAAGATTCTTTGGGGTTGGCCATCCTAGGACTGCTTTTACTTTGGATTTGTCCATGCGAACTCCATCTTTTCCCACAATCATGCCTAGAAATTCTACTTCTTTGGCAAAGAACATGCACTTTTCTGATTTTATATATAGGTTGTTTTTCTTGAGGTGAGCTAGGACTTTTTGCACAATTTTCTCATGCTCTTCTTGGGATTCTGTCTTTGTAAATATCATTAGGTTGTCTATGTAGACTATGCAGATGTCTTCCATGTCTGTGAATAATTCATTCATCATTGCTTGGAATGTTGCTGGGGAGTTGCACAGCCCAATGTACATGACTAAGGGTTCAAATGTTACACTTGCACAATGTCTAGTCCCAGTGTTTCCTCAAAGGTGACACAATGTCCTATAGAAATCCTAGAGGGTTCTCTGCTGAGACTCAAGACTCAGGCAGGATGAGACTAAACACTGCATACATATAATTGTGCAGATCTAGCTAAGGAATGTACAGGACAACTACTAGGTATTTATATAGCCTGAAACTATCTCGGAACAGAGAGGTGATGGAACAGGGCATATGGTATGTTACAATGGCCTCATGAATTGATGGTAAGAATGGGATAACACTGCCATTAAAAGGAGGATGGAAGGAGGAGTGGAGGTCCATGACAAAAGCGACTCTGGGGCCACATGATAAGAGTTACAAAAGAGGAACAAAGGAGGAATAGGGTAAATCTAGAAGAGGGATCTCCATATGACCATGTGGAGCATAGTCTTCGGGGAATAGTGTCCAATAGCATTCAGGAGGAAGTCCATTCTCAGGCCTCCATTCTGGTTGAGGAGTGGTAAGGTATTCTGATGGTTCTGAGATTTCAGAATCTTTGGAATTCCGGGAAGGTATCTTGGGAGCGTCGGAAGCATGGGAACAAGTTCCGGAATCTTCAGAACCTTCAGAACTATGCTCACTTGTAACATCAAAAGCACTGTGGAAGCAAACGAAGGCTGCTTTCCATTTGTCACCTTCTTTGATGCAGATGTTATTGTATCCCCAGTAAAGATCCATCTTGGTAAATAGCTTAGCCCCTTTTAGTTTATCCACCAACTGACCAATCAATGGTAGTGGGTGATTGTTCTTTACTGTGTGTTCATTGAGGTAATGGTAGTTCTGTACCATCCTCTTTTGTTCATCTTTACTTGAAACAAAAAACACCAGCGATGTTTGAGGGGACTTAGAAGGGCGTATGTAACCTTTTTTTAGTTGGTCATCAATAAATGCCAACACTTCTTCTTGCTCTGTCACAGACAGGGGTATGATCCTTCCTTTCTTAGGTTGGAATATTTCTTTTAGATCCACTGCATGATCCCAAGGTTTTCTGATGGGCATGCATTCAGATTCTTCTTTAGAGAAGACCTTTAGCCATTTATGGTAGCATTCAGATACAAGCTCTTCTAAAGACTTCTCAGAAGGTTTGGATGGCATTTCTAGCACCGTGCTATAGAGCTTTGAGCAGCTCTAGGTTTATATTTCATTATTTTGGACTTCTTTGCCATGTACCGGACTTCTGGACTTCTGTTCACACACTCCAGACTTACCTGCGGACTTCTTTCCCATATACTGGACTTCCGGACTTCTGTTTCCTGTGCTCCAGACTTACCTTAGCAACTTTATTCTTTCACTATTGATGTTTTATCTATGTTTTGGCATATGTTTGACATATGTATACAGTTCTGGGAATGCCCAGACTATAAATACTTGTACCTAGCTATGTCTAGAGGGAGGATGAATCCCCCATCTACTACCTATCTACCTTCCGAAGACCTCTCTCCATATCTTTCATGAAATACATCTACTTTCCACACTCCTCTACAACCTGTCCATATTGACCAACTTCAGAAGACCACTCCTATTACCATTTCAATACTCCGGACTTCCAGCACCTGTCTGGACAGCCTGGACTGTTACGAACGCTCTGTTCACTATTTAAAAACTCGCTCATGGCAGGAGTCGAACTCCTGACCTCCTATATAAGGAAAACCCCTATCCACACAAGGTCATTGGGACTTAGACGTTTTCCAACATAACTTATCACATGACTGCTTACATCAGCAGTCTAGACCACAAGTCACATGACTTGTCACATGCTTAAGGGCTAGACCCTTATCTCTTATCTATGATGTCATGATGACATCACTCCTCATGCCCAACATGTCCCTCACACGAGGCATGCTTCTTTACCTCTTTCTCTCACGAACACGCTTCTTTATGACTCATGCATTCTTATCTACCAATCATGTATTTTCTTCTTATCATGGTACGATGTCTCTTTATGGTATTTACACAAACATGTACAAACAGTAGAATAGTATATAAACCCCCAGACTTCGAGGCTGGAGTCCCCAGCTTTGAAGTCTTGGAGATTCCCTCACAAGCTTATTGCTCTAAGGACCAAAGGGTCATTCAACTCTACTCTTTGCTTTCTCTTTATCCTTGAGTTGTTTCACTACTTCAAAGCTACCTCAGCACCGTCAAAGGACTCTGCTGCAAGAAAACTTCCCTAGCTGTTACAAGAACACTAGTCACCGAGCACAAGTGAGCACAGCAAGCCAATACTCTGTAGAGCCTTGTGGGGCATGCTTTGGCGAAGAGGACTAACCAAGACCAGTGTCCCTTCCCCCTTTTGCAGGTTCAGTCGCAGGCTGGGTCGGATACCCAGTTCTAGTTGAGGAAGACCGACAAGCGAGCGCGTCGCTTGACCCAAGCAGGGAACTCACCCCTTTCTCTGACCTCGAAGTTTTCGACCCCAATGACATCTGGTGGGGGGCGACGCTTGGAAGCGAGGCCGAGGAGTTTATAAGGGAGGCTATCAGAGAAGGTAGCACGAGGAAAGAAGTTGGTGTGCAGACAGAACCTATTCGGATAAAGAAGCCGAGGGAGTTTGCCCACCTTATTCCCGAGGAACCACAATGCCTTAGAACTCGGAGGATACACGAGGTCAACCCTGAGAAGCAGCGGCTAGACAGGGCAGTCCAAAGGGGGCCACTACACGTGCGACCCTACTTACGTACAAAGACCAAACTTCGAGGAGTTGCCAGAGGCCTCCTGAAGATATCCCCATACACACACGTTGAGTACTACTAGATTGTACTCCCAAAATTCCTTTATACGAATACGATCAGCGGCGACGTGCCCTGATAAACGCTTGGTTAAACGGACTTGAAAAAGACCCTCAGAGAGTAGATGCTCTTGCTGAGGAACTCGAGAGAAGAAGAAAGGTCAAAGAATTAAAAGCACTACTCTTTGACCCCACCCACAATGTTGAACCTAGTCGACGCCCAAGGAAACTATAGTTGGGACCAGCTTGCGGCTGTGATCCTTAACTTGGAAACACAAGTCCAGGCCTTGACGGCCAGAAATGAACAGCTCCTGGTTATGGCACAGGATGCAGAAAGAAGGGCTGAGCTCGCCTACGAAGCAGCTCAACAAAACACGGCCTCCGGATCTTCCCGGAGTGTACCAGAGTTTCTAGGGGGCTCTAAAGTAGAAATTTTTACAGACCCTGGGACCTACGATGGTTCTAAGGCGAAGTTTGAAGAATGGTGGATGAAGATCAAAGCATGGCTTGACGCCACGCCAAGATTTTTCTGCCTAACCGACAGTTTGGGGTGCCCGGACCCATAAGCAGGAAAGAACCGGGCATACGCAGTACTCTCCTGCCTAAAAGGGGTAAAGGGGAGCTACTATGCCGAAATGGAGCTTGGCAAGCTCACAAATGGGAGTTCGGAACTGGTAGACTGGAGCTACCTGTGCAAGGAGATAGAGGGGCTCTTCCGACCCACTCTCAAAAAGGAATGGGCGATTAACGCCCTCAAAAAATACAAGCAAGGAGGACAGGACGTTCACACGTACCTGGCCAAATTCCGCACCCTCGCCTGGCAAGCAGAGTGCACAGACTCACACGCCGCACATTTGTTGGAGACAGGATGCTCCGACGAAATAAAAAGACAAATGTTCCAACTCGGGAAGCGAGGAGGGACATATGCCGAATTAATGAAAACAATCCAAGAAATTGGAACCAACATTGAGGCATACAAGATTGCCACTGGGCAAACAAGGTTTGGCCAAGAAAGGTCAGACAAAGGCCGAGACCGTCAGGTCAATGCCGCACAATCAAAAGCCCCGGCCGCCAAGGGAAGCAAGAAGTGCTTCGCTTGCGGAAAAGAAGGGCACATGGCAAAAGATTGCCGTAACCCCAAGCCCAAGTGCCAAGAATGTGGCTGGCAAGGGGACCACAAGACCATGTGCTCCAAGAAGGGCACACAAATCCGCGCCGCCACAGAAGGCACCACCTCATGGGAAGAGGTTAAAAGTCCTGAAATAACGGCCTCAGAAAAAGAGGTTTCCATGGATGACTTGCGAGGCAAGTCAATTGCAGAAATAAGAGCCCTCTTCCAAAAAGAGAAGAAGGGAAAAGGCAAGGCGGCCTGAGAGATCAAGGATCTCAGTCCGCCAATAGATTTGAATGTTTAGATGTATTTTCTCCCGAGGAATCCCCCATCGAAGGCGACAGGGTTAAGGGTGGTGGGCTAGCCGAAAGCCACCGAATTAACTTAATCAGGAACGAAGGATATGAAGTTCTCGATGAGAATCCGGTTATCCTTGAAACTGATTCTCTACCAAAAGATGGTATTGACATGCGAGAGATTGCTCGCATGCAAATCGAAGAAGAAGCTTCAGACTTCCCTGATGAGATCTTTGTGCGCATGGTTCGCCAAAGAAAAGATATAAAAATGAACGTCTCTATTGGCTCGACGCCAAATTCCCTTCATTTAGTCGAAGCTCTGCTTGACAGCGGGGTTAACCGGCTCTTCGTAGACAAAGCATGGGTCGTGAGACATGGCGTCCCCATGAAGAAACTCACACGACCTATCCCAGTATTTAATGTAGACGGAACCAAGAACTCCGCTGGGAATATCACCCATTCGGCAGAATTGGTAATAGAATTTGAAGGTCACAGGGAAAAGATGATGGCAGAAGTCACCAACCTAGGAGGAACGACCCTGGTGATTGGGTACAACTGGCTGCTACGCCACAACCCTGAGATAGACTGGCAGAAAGGCTCAGTCAAGATGACTCAATGCCCAAGAAGCTGCTATTTATTACAAAATCGTGCCCTGCACATCTGTGATGCTGTGGAAGAAGAAGACGAGCAGGAGGAAGCATGGGAAGGCTACTACGCCCGAGTGGCGTTAGAAGCACCACCCAAACCTTCTGAGAAAACTCTAGAAGAGCTTGTACCTGAATGCTACCATAAATGGCTGAAGGTCTTCTCTAAAGAAGAATCCGAACGCATGCCCATAAAAAAAACTTGGGACCATGCGGTGAATCTAAAAGAAACATTCCAACCTAAAAAAGGAAGGATCATACCCCTGTCTGTGACAGAACAAGAAGAAGTGTTGGCTTTCATAGACGACCAACTAAGAAAGGGTTACATACGCCCTTCTAAGTCCCCTCAGACGTCACCAGTGTTCTTTGTTCCAAAGAAAGATGGACGAAAGAGGATGGTACAGGATTACCATTACCTCAATGAACACACGGTGAAAAACAATTACCCGCTACCATTGATTGGACAGCTGGTGGATAAACTAAAAGGGGCTAAGTTATTTACTAAGATGGATCTTCGCTGGGGATACAACAACATCCGCATCAAGGAAGGCGACGAATGGAAAGCTGCCTTTGTTTGCTTCCGAGGAGCGTTCGAACCCTTAGTCATGTACTTCGGGCTGTGTAACTCCCCAGCGACATTCCAAGCAATGATGAACGAGCTATTCGCAGACATGGAAGACGTCTGCATAGTATACATTGATGACTTAATGATATTTACAAAAACGGAATCTCGAGAAGAGCATGAAAAAATTGTACAAAAAGTCCTAGCTCGACTCGAAGAAAACGACCTATATATAAAGCCGGAAAAATGCACATTCTTTGCCGAAGAAGTAGAGTTCCTAGGCATGATTGTAGGAAAAGATGGAGTCCGCATGGACGAATCCAAAGTAAAAGCGGTCTTAGAATGGCCAACCCCAAAGAATCTCCGTGGAGTAAGAAGCTTCATGGGATTAGCTAACTTTTATCGTCGGTTTATCGCCGACTATGCTTCTATTGCAAGGCCGTTGAATGACCTTACCAAGAAAGACGTTCCATTCATATGGAGTGAAAGATGCCAAGAAGCGTTTGACACGCTCAAACAACATTTCATCACTGCTCCGGTGCTAGCCTTCCCGGACATTGACTGTCAATTCAGAGTGGAATGTGATGCTTCGGACTATGCCACGGGAGCAGTGTTATCTATCCAAAAGGAGGAAAAGTGGCACCCAGTCGCCTACTACTTCCACTCTATGAACGACCAGGAAAGAAATTACCCGGTCGCAGATAAAGAACTCCTTTCAGTAATGCGCGCATTAGAAACGTGGAGGCACTACCTAGAAGGAGCTAGATACCAGTTCAAGATCTGGAACGACCACCAGAATCTCCAATGGTTTATGGTCAGACAGGATCTGAACCATCGACAAGCGCACTGGGCGCAATATTTATCTAGATTTAACCACATCTGGTATCACAAACCAGGTGCTACAATGGGAAAAGCAGATGCTCTATCCCGCAGAGAAGACCATGCAGAAGGAGTAGAAGAAGATAACAAGCAGGTTCTTGTCATACCGCCAGAGCGGATCGGAATGATCCAGATCCAAGATGAAGGCGATAAATTATTAGAACGGATAAAGCAAGCCACCCTTCTGCTGAAGGAAGGCGAGATACAGAAGCTTTACAAAAAAGGCTTCACAGAAGATGTCAGAAGTCCACTCATCCGGACTAATGACAATAAGATCTTTGTCCCATCAGATGAAGATCTCCGACGAGATGTGGTAACAAACTGCCACAATACCCCTTCTGCTGGCCACCCCGGTCAGGAGAAAACCCTAGATCTGCTGCGCAGATACTACGATTGGCCAGGAATGGCCACTTATGTAAAAGAATACATCGCTAGATGCGATGTGTGTCAAAGAATGAAGACAGGCAACAAGCCACCAGCCGGCAAGCTTGAACCCTTGGAGATATCCATAGCTCCATGGGTAGACGTTTCTGTGGATTTCCTCACGGATCTCCCCTTATCTAATGGAAGCGACTCTATTCTCGTCGTTGTTGATCGATTCAGCAAAGAAGTAGAGTTCATTCCCACAAATAAGACGGCAACCGCCCTAGAGACGGCTTGCCTATATTTACATCGCGTATGGACCAATCATGGTATCCCACGCTCTATTGTATCTGATCGGGGACCACAATTCGCATCCCAGGTGATGACGGAATTGTGCAAGCGACTCGGCATTAAGCCTAAATTATCCACGGCGTCTCATCCGCAGACAGATGGTCAGACGGAGAGAATGATCCGAGATCTCCAGCAGTATCTCAGGATTTATTGCCACGAAAAGCAGACTGAATGGGCAGACTGGTTACCCATCGCCCAATTCAGTTATAACACGAAGAAGCAGGCTTCTACACAGAAAGCCCCATTTGAGGTCACACGGACCTACATACCCAGGATGGGAATAGAACCCGGCACTAGTCGCGCTCCAGCAGCCGACAAGTTAGCCGATAACATAACATCTATCTTAAAATCCACGAGGGATAACATTGAGCAGGCTCAAAGAAAGATGAAGGTTCAGGCGGATAAACACCGTTCTGACGCTCCAAAGTACTCCTATCTACCAGCAATCTCCGCTTGAAGCGAGATTCGCGTAAATTAACAGAGAAGTGGCTGGGACCCTTCAAAGTCACACGATGCGTGGGAAACAATGCAGTGCATCTTAAACTCCCACGTAATATGAAAATTCACCCTGTGGTAAACGTATCCAGGGTGAAACCCTATCTATGCCGCCTCAACGGACAACCGGTCTTCCAACCCGGACCAGTCCTAGTCAATGACGAACTGGAAGTCGAGTATGAGGTAGAGCACATCATAGACGCTCGCTGGAATGGGCGACGAAAAGAATATTTGGTCCACTGGGCCAGCTACTCAGAAGAAGAGCGCACCTGGGAACCAATGTCTAATTTAAGAAATGCGACGGAAGCAGTTGCATTATTTCATGAAACGAACCCAAAAGCCCTAGCACGAGGTGCTTTTGCTCGTTTTAACATATTTAACCCCTATAACATAGACAACATACCCACTCCGGTCATCTAGGAATCTGACCCATAGAGGGGGGGTGGTGTTACGAACGCTCTTTTCACTATTTAAAAACTCGCTTATGACAGGAGTCGAACTCCTGACCTCCTATATAAGGAAAACCCCTATTGGCACAAGGCCAGTGGGACATAGACGTTTTCCAACATAACCTATCACGTGACTGCTTACACCAGCAGTCTAGACCACAAGTCACATGACTTGTCACATGTCAAAGGGCTAGACCCTTATCCCTTATCTATGATGTCATGATGACATCACACCTCGTGTACGACATGAACATCACATGAGGCATGCTTCTTTACTTCTTTCTCTCACGGACACGCTTCTTTATGACTCATGCATTCTTATCAACCAATCATGTATTTTCTTCTTATCATGGTACGATGTCTCTTTATGGTATTTACACAAACAT
>JBBPMF010000672.1:0-19511 GCA_038090175.1 Austroboletus eburneus | reverse complement strand
CCACCTGCACTCAGCCAGATATTGCTCAAGCCATTCAGTGCCTTGCCCAGCAATGCGAACATGCCACTCTGGCCCACTACACTGTAGGAAAGTGCATCATTCACTATCTGAAAGGCACCAAGTCACTCCAACTTCACTTCGGTAACCCCAATGTTCACCACTCTTTCCATGCATACAGTGACTCAGACTGGGTGACTTGCCCAGAAGACTGCAAATCAGTCTCTGGCTACATGTGGTTTTTCTATGGTGGTCCAATCACCCACATCTC
Source organism: Austroboletus eburneus (assembly GCA_038090175.1). Lineage (NCBI taxonomy): Eukaryota > Fungi > Basidiomycota > Agaricomycetes > Boletales > Boletaceae > Austroboletus > Austroboletus eburneus. The sequence goes on along the minus strand of JBBPMF010000672.1, from coordinate 19,243 downwards.
AAAGAAGCAGCAAACCCAGGCTCTTTCCTCAATGGAGGCCGAGTACATGGCTCTCGGGTCCTGTGTTCAGGAGGAACTCTGGCTCCAGCATATGCTCGATTCTCTGAACCAGCCTGTTACTCTTCCCCTTGTTGTTCATGCGGATAACACTGGCACAATTTCTCTTTCCTCTAATCTGAGTAACCACTCTCATGCCTGGCACATTAGTGTTCATTTTCATTTTATTTGTGATCATGTTCAAGCAGGTACCTTTACTCTTCAATGGGTTCCATCCCAACAAAATGTTGCCGATATTTTGACCAAGCCACTTTCGCATTACTTCTTCCATGCTCATTGTGACTCACTCTCTTTGGTGTCTTGCTGAGGGGGTATATTGGGCAACAGCATTGACACCTTTTTGTAGATTGATCTACCTTTTCTGTTTATGCACAGACCTTAGACATGACTATCATTAATACTCTTTGCTTCAATGCTTTCTTTTTCCTTTCCTCAGTCCGTTGCAAGACCAATGACTGAGGTATGTGTTAGTGTCACGTTTAGTTCATTATCTTGCTAACAGCTTGCTAGTTTATTTATTTGTGTCATAGGTGTTGAAATTGTGATCACGTGTTTGTGTGACTTAAAACACATGACATGGAATACATGTGACTTGATCATGTGGATAGATCACATGATAACAATGGTCTGGACAAAAGTTCAGAAATGATCTCTTATCTCTTATTAGAGATTAGATATCAAAATGTTCTAGACAATGACATCATAAGTCTAGACTCTTATCTATGACATCATAAGATAACACAATCATCCAATTGGAAATGATCCTGGTTATCAACCAATAAGATAAATCGGTCTTATCATGCTGACTGAGCATGACACATAAGATATGACACATATCAGCTGATGCTATTGATAGAACCAATTGCATTTCTCTCTCTTATCTAGTGTATATGTCATCCCCTCTAGATATCATAACTGTACATGGTCTGTGCATGTATCCTATACATATATAAACTCAGGACTCTGAGAGGGATTTCTCCCTAGAGTTGGCAATACAGTCTTCACTTGAACTACTCCCCTCTCTTTCTATTCTTCAAGACTTTACCCAGTAACCTCAGATACAAGAAATGAGTATTTCCTCACTCAGTCTCTTGATATCTTCCTTGCTGTGCACTCTACCCCTGGATGACCTGGGTATCAGAGAAACCTGCTTCCAACAGGTTATGAGCCCCGCTGAAGGCGGTGTGTAGGGTCACTACTAATTTCTTATCCTTGAAGTAGAACCTTCACCAGTATCACAAGGGGTGGATCACAAAGGAACTGGGGGGACCCTGAGTATCTTGGGTTGTCCTGGGCCTTTGCCACTCTGAGAGTGAAACACAGAAGCAGAATGTATGTGTCGTGTTGCAAAGATAAGGGTGGATCGGTTTCCCTGCCCATAGAGAAGGGACCTGCCAAACTCTGGGCATCACTCCTGGACTCTCATTCAAGAGACTTGGGGATGATGGTTTGGATGAATTGTGCTCCTTCCACTTTTCCTCTAAGGTCTCTTGAACGGTGTTAGGGATAAACCATTGTGGAGAAAGGTAGATCTGGGCTAGCTTGAATAAAGTTCATGACTTCTAGTAAGCACCAGGACCTGATAGCTTCTTGAAGTGGATCACTCTCTGAGGATGCTGTGGATAATGTTGGATTTGATCCCCACACATGGTCCCTCAGTCCTATGGTATAAGCAAGCAGGCAAATAATTTTTACATATAGGCAGTCTATTTAGTAAAAATATTTGTGGACAAGGGCTGACTTTTTCACATCAGGATTACTCTGATTCGAATCTTGGATTACACAAGAATCAACCTGTCTACAAGAACAGTAAGTGTTCTCCTGCTTTCTTTTATTTTTTACCTCTTTGTATGCAATGTCATATCACAATCAACCTGGTCACCGGTTTCAAGGACCTATTGAAACAACTCCTAATGCCCTGCAGTAGAGAGACGTGTAATGGCCTCTTTAGACCCTTGGGTGAAGATAATGATCCCTTTGGATCCTTATGAGCAATGATAGGAGGAAATCTCCAAGACTTCAAAGCTGGGGACTCCAGCCTCGAAGTCCGGGGGTTTATATACTATTCTACTATTTGTACATGTTTGTGTAAATACCATAAAGAGATATCGTACCATGATAAGAAGAAAATACATGATTGGAGGATAAGAATGCATGAATCATAAAGAAGTGTGTCCGTGGGAGAAAGAAGTAAGGAAGCATGCCTCATGTGATGGGCATGTTGGGCATGAGGCGTGATGTCATTGTGACATCATAGATAAGAGATAAGGGTCTAGCCCTTAGGCACGTGACAAGTCACGTGTCTTGTGTTCTAGACTGCTGAGGTAAGCAGTCATGTGATAAGTTATGCTGGAAAACGTCTAAGTCCCAGTGGCCTTGTGCCGATAGGGGTTTTCCTTATATAGGAGGACAGGAGTTCGACTCCTGCCATGAGCGAGTTTTAAATAGTGAATGGAGCGTTCGTAACAATCATGGTCAGATCCCTTTCTCTTACTCAACAAAGCACCATCCTTTCATTGCTTGATTCTGGACTTTTTGGTGAAGCCATTGCCAAGCAAACTGGTGTTAGCCTTTCCACCATATCCAAACTTTGTTCCAGAGAGCATTCTACCCTTTCAAAAACCATTGGAGGCTGTCCCTCTAAACTCTTTCCTATCAATATTTGTCATGCTCAACATCTCATCACTTCTGGAAAGGCTGAAAATGCTGTTCAAGTGATCAGAACTCTTTCCAACATAATCAACCAACCTCTCTCTGCCAGCACAGTTCGTCTTCACTTGAAGAAAGCTGGTATGAAGGCTGTAGTCAAGACCAAATGCTCTATTCTTTCTGCTAGACATTGCAAGGCTTGTTTGGATTTTGCTTATGCTCATAAAGACTGGACTATAGAGGACTGGAAAAAGGTTGTATGGTCTGATAAGACCAAAATCAATCGTCTAGGGTTAGATAGACACAAATGGGCATGGAAAAGGGCAGGTGAGGAGCTTAGTAATAGGCTGATGGAAGAAACCCTCAAGTTTGAAGGAGGTTCTCTCATGATGTTGGGCTGCATGACTTGGTAGGGAGTTGGCTTTGCTATCAAGATTGATGGTAGGATGGATGGGGACCTTTACCTTCAAATTTTGAGGGATGAGCTCCAACAAACCCTGGAGTATTATGGTCTCAATTCTCCTAATATTATCTTTCAACAGGACAATGACCTCGAGCATACTTGCAGAATGGTCAAGAATTGGTTGGAAGAGCAAGAATTCCAGACCATGGTGTGGTCTGCACAGTCTCCAGACCTAAACCCCATTGAGCATCTCTGAGGTTTTCTCAAGAGGAGGCTTGCACAACATGAAAATCCCCCTAGTAAAATTCATGAATTGTGGGAGAGAGTTCAGATGGAATGGGAAGGGATACCAGTTGAAGAGTGTCAGAAGTTGATTGAGAGTATGCCTAGGAGAGTTCAAGCAGTGTTGAAAGCAAAAGGAGGTTATACCAAGTACTAGAATACCCATCTATTCAAAAGCTCAAAAACCCTTTCCATGTCATTGTTGTTTTATATTGCTTATATCTTGACAGTGTGTGAACCAAATCACATGACCTAGGGGGTAATTTTGTAACCAAGAGTATCTACTATTTATGACTCCATCAAAGCTAAGTGAAATTCCCATGGTTTTTGGCAGTGGGCTTCATGCACTGCCATTAGGGTTAGCATGGAAAGGGTTTTTGAGCTCACTGTATATATCAATAAGCTTACAAAGAGATGGATCCAGGTCTGTCAAGGGATTTTTCCATACACTGCATTGACAAGTTTGTCTTCATGTTCAACTGACTCTATATTTTGTAACATCGAGTGCTGAGCCTTGGAAGTCAATAGTACATTAGTAGCTGCTGTAGGGTCCTTAGCATCATCAAATTTTTATAATAGTATGATATCATACCTTGCTGTGTTGCCATAGCTGTCAACATACCACATGCTTTAAAATCAGCATGTGTGGTGACTAGTTTCAACAGGCATTGGTTTGTTTGTAGTATCTGTTTCAGGGTGTTGTTTTTGTTTGAGCATTGCCAAGGTTTCTTGATGGCAGCAATATGTTTTGATTCTGTGATGGACATGGATAGACCATTCGGGGTGTCAAACAAGTGGATCATGAACTTGTAGTGGGTAAGTGCGTGTTGACAAGGGAGTGAGAAGTCAGTCCAGACTTCTGTTTCATGAAAAATTTTGTGATATTGATGAAAATCGTTGAGTGCATCCCTCAGCTCATGGAGAGACCTTTCATTAATGATCTCATGCCAGACAATGTAACAAAATCAGAGGAATGCATGGAATGTCTAAATGATATCATTGGGGACATGCCCCTTGATAGCAGGTAGATAGACCTGCCATCTCACATGTTAATAAATAAGAGGAAAGAGAGCCAAGATGACATACCTTCATCAAAGCTTTTGAGTCATTTCCAGTCCACTGGCTAAAATTTCGGCTGTCATGGAATTGCCACAGTCTTGAGAAAGGTGGCATAACAGAGATACTATTCATGAATTATTTAATGGAGTAACTGTTAGAAGTCATGTGACTTACTGCTGGTTGATGTTGGCCAGATGAGCTTTCACCCCAGCCTTCCCATACCTGCACTCCAGATATTTTTCCACCCAGTCTACAAGGTGATCCTTGAAGGCTCCCTTCATGATTTGGTGAAGAATACCTGGTGTGATAAGTTTGTATATATATTAGCACAAGGAAACAAATGAGTAAACAGCTAAAAATCAGATGAGTTGAGTGAGCAAAAAAGAGATCCCTGAATCTACTGCAATGTTGATATCAATGCCCCAATCCTCTTATGCAATGGCAGTGGTTATTGCTGCCTCAATAATGGCATCTGTCAATTCAGTTGATCGAGGTGCTCCACCTGCATCAAGGTCAGAACACTGTGCAATGCATCTAAATGGATTAAGAGAACATCATTGGTATTGAATGAGAGTGAATGTACCTTCTGCACCAATTCTGAATCATGCCAGTTATTAATATCTGCTTGGGATAGATGCAATAGTGACGATTGTTAGCACATCACAATAGTATTGGCATTGTTATGGCTTGCTGGAGGAGCCAGAGAATTCATTCCATAGTGTCATGGAATAGTTGCTTTTTGAACTTTCAGAACACAGGATCAGCACTATGTTTCTTTGCAGCTTCATCAACTGGAATTTAATGGTTGTTTTGAGAGCATGAAATCATTACATACCTTTTGGCATGGCTAGAAAAGCCAATAACTCAATGCTGCTCATGTGTGCATGTCAAATGTTGTTGTGGAAGTTCCCGATTAACATGTATACTGGCCAATAATCTTGTTGACCTGTTTCAACAGTCACTATAGTCTTGTTGCTGCCCAGAATAATTGGAACAAACATCAGTCCATGCATGTGCCTGTCCTTACAAATCTCATCCTAAGTTAAAGTAAATATTGAAGACTGACAAGATACTGGTGGACTCACTGCCTGTGACCATGCCCAATCATCCAACATAAGATGATGATATTGATGAGTGTTGTCAATGAGAGCAAAGTCATAGTAAGGAACATAATTGAGAAGACCATCAAATTCTGGGTTGGCCAGCATATTTTGTGCCAGGTCAAGGAGAGATCTATAAAAAAACTCATAAGAGCTCGTCATCCATGAAGGAATGAATTCCATGGAATGCAGTCCAGGATATTTTGACTTAAAACATGTCCAGAGAATGTCATCAACTAAAGTTGCATTGATCATTGAGTGCAGCTCCTTGATATTGGCAAATGGTGAATAATTGCCATTCAATGTATGACCCCAAAGGTCACATAGGTGATCAATATTGCCTAATGAAAGCTCAGCATGCTTGTAAATGAGCTCAGTGACTTCAAATTGGACTTGATCCCTATAGGGGCTCCAGTCATTTGAACTCTTGTCTGGCAGTGGTGGTGGTGGTAAATGAGGGTCAATGGTGCTCCCCATTGCATCATATATTTGATCTGAAACATAGTTAGATGGTGTAATGGTAATGAAAGCCATTTCACCTGTGAGTTTGCTATGATAGTTTCAGAAGACCCTGGGTCTTGGATCAGTAGCTGGTCAAACATCACAGGTATCTGGGTGAGTGGTAGAAGATGGTGCATTTGGCAGAGAGGGATATTCAAATGTGAAGTTGTGCACAGACGATTGATGATGCTTGAGTTTGGTGGCTGTTCGAAATCAATGCCAACAGTTCAAGTATGGGCAAGATATCCATTATGCAGAAATTGCGTGGCAGGGTAGGGGGTGAGAGTCCATTCCAGATGCCAGAATTGAATACAATAGGATGGACACTACAAGGCAACACTGCCATGAACTTCACTGTGGCATGGGTTGTGAATTATTCACATGACAAAACATATTATTTTACACACTTTTTTTCCCACCTTTTCATGTCAACTTCATTGTCTCAACATGCCAGTCTCCCTGCACATAACCTGTTCTAGAAACACTCAGGGTAGTCAGCATCCAGTCAGTTGCACTTTACAAGATGGCAGACAAAGGTGGCACACCTCAGAGCAGAAATGGATAGATAAGGAGCAGGCTGGGATAGAACAACAGAAGTGGAAAGCTGCATGCAATTAGTCCATCAAAAAAATCCAAGATATCATTGAACAGTCATCAAGAAGGGAGGAACAAGCTTGTACTCACTCTCTGCAGCTCAGAAACTCCTGCCAGCACTGTTATGCTTGCACAATGTCTAGTCTCAGTGTGTCCTCAAAGGCAACATGAAGTCCTATAGATCTGAAGGGTTCTCTGCTGAGACTCGAGACTCAGACAGGATGAGACTAAACACTATGTATAATTGCACAGATCTAGCTGAGGAATATACAAGATAAGTACTAGCTATTTATACAGTCTGAAACCATCTCAGAACAGAAAGGTGATGGAACAGAATACATGGTACACTACAATGACCTTGTGAATCAATGATAAGACTGGGATAACACTGCCATTATAAAGAGGATGGAAGGAGGAGTGGAGGTCCATGACAAAAGCGATTCTGGGGTCACATGGTAAGAGTTACAGAAAAGGAGTAAAAGAGGAACAGGGCAAATTGAGGAGTGGGATTTCTATATGACCATATGGAGTGTAATCTTTGGGGAATAGTGTCCAATAGCATTCAGGAGGAAGTCCATTCTCTGGTGTCCATTCTGTTTGAGGGGTGATAAAAATTTCTGATGATTCTGAGATTCCTGAGCCTTTGGAGTCATGGGAAGGTATCTCTGAAACATCAGAAGGGTGGAAACAAGTTCTGGGGTGCTCGAAATCTCCAAAGCCATGCTCACTTGTAACAAGCACACAATGGTGGCTACCCAAACCAACGAGCCTGAAGACTTGCTGCCTCAAGCTGCTAACAGCCAGACAGAACCTGCTGCAGTAAGTTTACACTGACATATTACCTGACATACCCACTCACCTTCTGGTGATCTCCATTCAGATGAATGTGTCACAAGTCCAGCTGCCTGAAGATAAGGATGATGATGTGGACATGGAAGAGAAAGATAAAAGAGACAGGAATTGGTTCCAGTACAAAGATGAAACTCCAGAACCTGAGGGCAGCCAGCTTCCTAATGACAGGTACCAAGGTAAGCAGCATGTTATGTATACAGGAGTACTGAACATCACCAATGTTTCGGTCTTATTGGCCTGAGGTGAGAAGTTTCATCTCCATCCCAATGGGTCAGTACCTCCTTGCTTCTCATCTCATCACCCTTTGATGGACTTCCATCACAACCTTATTTATATTTTTGGTTTCATATGTAGAGTTCAGGCATATCCAGACTATAAAATTTTGTATTGGTCATTTTGTAATGACAGCTATCATTTGGCTCACACCATATACTGCTGGGACTATCTCCCTCAATTGTTCTTACTGTTCCTAAGACTGAACCACCAGTCCTGCATCATCTACACACTTTTATGACTGACACTTGCCCTCTGGACTTCTGGACTTTCAAAGACCACCCAAGCAGACTTCCATTAGACCAATTGGTTATGCCCTTGACTTCACCCAGGTCTTATTCTCTTGCTTCTAGAGTCCCTCTGGGGTGAATCTATTTGCTCCCCGCATTACACAGACAATTTCTGGTGGTCCAGACTTGTAGGTAACTACCTCATAGTCCATTCACCCACTGTTCAGTCTTTTTACCTGGAGCCCACCATGAGAGACTCTTACAAGGGTTTCAGATGGAGTCTTCAGTCTACACCACACCACCTTGAGATTGTAAATTTACTGGCAGAGTTTTGAAACCTTGAAATCTCTGATAGCTCCAACCTACTGGTACCAGTCTCTCCTCACAATGCATGACACAATCTTTTGGCCCTTCCTGAAGTTTCCTTTGGGGATCTCACACCATCAGAACAAGCTATCTAGAATAGATTCTCACAAAGCTGCCTTATCCTATTGGCCAGCTGACCTCCTATCTCACTTCAACTCTTTGCTTCCATCAGCATATTCATAGCCACCAGACTCTGTTCCTATTGCAGATGCAACAGGATTTGATTTTTCATTAAGTGAGAAAAATTTACCTGATGAAGTGAGTTTCAGTGACCACATACCAGGAGTCTTTATACATTCCACCCCCTGGACTTCAAGAGGGGAGGACATGACACATCAGATGAGGTCAAAAAGGGACTGCTCACCCTCTTCCTGGACTGCTCCCTCACTTCTTACCCCACTTTCCTCCTTGTCCTCACTATTCCTATTTTATCTCCTCTGACTCTCACAGACCACTTCACACTTTCTGAACTGGTTTTCATCAAATACTCATCTGCCCATCACCAACCAGTCTCAGGTCTTATCTCTCATACTCCCTCCTCCTGTTACAAGTATCCACAGTTCCAAAGGTTCCGACGCTTCCGAAGTACCTTTCCGCGGTTCCGAAGATTCCAGAATTCCAGAACCATCGGAACTCTTCAACACTCTACTGGAATGGAATCCGGAGGATGGATTACCTCTGGAATGCTGCTGGACTTTGTTTCCTGAAGACTATGCTCCATATGGTCATATGGAGATCCCCATTCTTGAGTCACCCTGTTCGTCTCTTCTTCCTCTTTTGTAACTCTTGCCATGTGCCTTTAGAACTATTTTTGTCATGGACCTCTGCTCCTCCTTTCACCCCTTCTTTCAGCGACTGTGTCTTCCCATTTCTTCCACTGATTCCACAAGGCCGTTGTAGCTTACCATGTGTCCTGTCCATCACCTTTCTGTTTTGAGATGGTTCCGAACTGTATAAATAGCTGCTAGTTATCATGTATATTTCCCCAGCTAGATTTGTGCAATTATATGCAGTGTTTAGTCTCCTTCCTGCCTGAGTCTGGAGTCTCAGCAGAGAACTCCTTCAGAATTCTATAGGATGTTGTATCGCCTTTGAGGACACACTGAGACTGAACGTTGTGCAAGCATAACAACTTGAGTAGTATCGGAGGAGGTCGGAGTTGACTTGGTGAAATTCTGGGATATGACATATTCACAGGATCATAAGTCATCATAATTTTGGTATCACTATCTCACATGAACAAAAATAGTCCAAGGCAAATCTTGTTAATTGGCAAAGCAGGTTTGCTTCTGCTGTGGTTGCTGTCATCACCAAGCACTTCTCGGACAACAAGGAATTCCTCAATCCAGAAAAACACATCGAATTTGCAAACATGATGCATGCAAAAAGTTGGTTCCTTTTTCTAAATCACAAGGAAGATGATTCACGTGTAAGTCTCTCTTTGATATTGACTGCACTTATGGTCAACATATCCTATACTGTATGTGGACAAAGCTTTGAATGTTCCTGTTTCTGCTGGGAACATTTGCCCACTATTTTAACTTCATCCATGGTGGCATTTCCAATTTTGGAGATGGTTTGCCAATGGGATTTGAACTCAGTGAGCATGCACATGAAGCATTTGCATTAGCCTGTGCTGCAGTGAGTTCCTGTTTCTCTATTCTAAATGTAACTGATTTTTCTATAGCTTTGCCATGTTCTCATGTTGATTGATAGCAACTATGGAACTTTTGAGATTATACAATTGAAGGACAATAAAACCACTTTGTCACTGCATATTCCAAAAGAAGGACTATTTAATTTCAATGAAGATATCTGGGGGCTGGTAACCAAGGATTATCTTATGCTGATTCATGGTCTGGATATTGATCAATTTGAACTCATCAAAAGTGAGACACAGGCTTATGTTAAGGTTCCTGCAAGAGAACTTGGTCCATCAATCAAGCAAGACAAAGAGGAGTATGACAACCTGTTTCACTTCCATTGATATGCTGGTAAGTAAATTCCTTCAAGTCACAAGCCAATGATTACTACTTTGTCACAAGTGTTGTTTTTTCTTCAATTGCATTGAATCTTCCTCAGTGATGCATTTGGACACTATTTGTTACGATTCGTATATACCCTACTCTTTTTCCATTCTTTCCTCAACCCGCATAACAGACAGTGCTCCTGCTGTTCGAGTCCCGCTCGAGCCACTTTATTTCTCTCTTATTCCCTTATCTCTGCTTACCTATTTAGCGTGACTCATCCGCAGTATCCGCAGTTGTATTGCCACTACTTATCTCTGACTCGTTCCCCTTCTTCGTGATTCCATTGCCTTCTATAGTTGAGTCATCCCCTTTACGCTCCGCTTTATTCTCTCTTGACTTGCGTATATAAACCCCTCAATACCCTCGATGTATTCCCCAAGTTAGACCTACCTGAATCTACCTTGATCATCGATTCCTCTCGGGTCCCCCAGTCCCTGCCTTACTGTTGAGTAGGCGCTCCCTTCGTACCCTCATCACCACATTTACCATGCGGTCCCCTTCATCCCTGAGTCGCGACATACGTTGATCAGGTCTACAGCTCACGACATACCGTTGAGGCTGAGGATAAGAGGATAGCCCTCTATCAAACCATTGTCACGTCAGCTGGGTAGCGACGTTAACGTCTCTCATCCCTCGGGTCTACGCCAATGCATAACAAAAGGTCTAACTTGCTCTTCTCTGGGCAAGCCTCGCCTTAGCCCACCATTCATCCCTATCGCCCCTCGAACCCTAGACCCTCTCTAGGCCCCCGCTGCCTCCACGAACCCCCATCATCCCCCTCAGAGAACTCCTCGGCCTCACAAGAAGACGCACCCACTGACGACGACATTGTTGTATCTCCAGAAGATCAAGAAGATCTCACCCTCGCCCACACCCTCTCAGCCTCGCTGGTACTTCCACGAGCCCCCATGCCCCCATCCCCCGAGCCGATCAGTAGATCAAACCCCTTCACCATACCACCAATGTCCCACACGAACCCCACCCCATTGCCGGTGAAACCCACCGAACTTCGTCTCGGAGTCCCAGAAGACTTTGACGGATCCTACGAGTGTGCTATGCCCTGGTACTACTCAGTCATGGCTTACCTCATCATCAACAATGAGGTTTACAACACCGACGAAAAGAAAGTTGCATATGCCCTCTCCTTTATGAAAAAGAATTCTGCCCTCACTTGGGCTGACACCTACCAACACAAAGCCATTGACGCCAGTACCTTTGGAACTCTTGAAGAATTCGCCACAGCATTCAAAACCTCTTTTGAATGACACAACATTGCGGACAATTTGAATGACACAACATTGCGGACAATGCCATCCATTGGCTATCCACCCACCGCTGCACTACCCCAAGAGGACAAGACCTCACCACCACACTCAATGCCTATATTGCGGACTTCTGCAATCATGTCGCCAATTCTGGCATCATGGACGACAACGTCCTCGTTAACTTCTTCGCCAATGGCATTCCCCCCCTCCTCATGAAATGAATCTTCACTATGGACACGCCCCCCACCACCGTTGCAGCATGGTACGACAAAGCTGTACACTTCCAAACACAGTGGGAACGCGCTCAGGCCATCTCCGGCAAGAAGACTGAGTACCGGTCTTACTCTAACCCCACCCCCCGTCCAAAAGATCCTAACGCCATGGATGTTGACGCAGTCACCACCCCCCGTCCCCCCAAGCTTACCAAGGAAGAATGACAACGCTGTTTCAAGGAAGGCCATTGCCTACGTTGCCGAAGGAAAGGTCACAACACAAGAAATTGCCCCACCTATTCCTCACCCTCTACCCCTCGCGCCGCCTGCATCGAAGAAGTCAAAGAAAACCCGACGACCGGACTCAATAAAATCTCCATCCCCTCGGGTTTTTAAACGGAGGACCTCATTTGACACAAGGTTCCTCCTCTTCTCCTAAGTGTACGCATGTAAAAGTATTTACCGAACCCAGAACAATGAAACTCCCCATTCAAATCATCGTTCCCTTGCATACGCTTAAAGTCGTCGACACCACTGCCCTGATTGACTCCGGAGCCGACATCTCTTGTATCGACTGGAATTTTGTGCGAAGGCACAAACTCCCCACCACCCGCCTCCCTCATCCCCTCAACGTCCAAAGCGTCATGCAAGATCCCACCGCTCAGGGAGGAGTTAAATTCTCCACCGAACTCTTTGTTCATATCGAAGGGCTTGCCCACAAGGTGGTCTTCTACGTCATGAACTGCGGAACCTCTAACATTATCCTTGGACTCCCCTGGCTCAAGGCCACCAACCCCTCCATCAATTGGTCGAACCAAACCATCTCCATCGCCAAATCCACTGACCAATCGAAGCTCCTTCACTCCCTCCACTCCACCGACTCCAAAAGACACGACTCCTACTTCCGCTCCTTACTCCCCAATGACTCCCCCGAAATCCGACACGTCCATGTTCTCCCAGATCATTGCCACCTTCCCAGCTTCCTCAAAGACGAAACAAGGGAAGAGTTTGATAACAACCCCATCCCCCACGCCACCGTAAACAGGATCTTTCGCGGCAACTCCCGTTTTGTCATCTCTGGGCCTGTCAATCTTATAGGAAAAATCAACACATCTACTGAACTCACTGCCAACGCTGAAAAGACCAAACCAAAGCAGGTCTTACCTCCTGAGTACTCTGACTACGCAGTGGTCTTCTCGAAAGAAGCCACCGAACACATTCCCCCCTCTCGCCCCTACGATCACAAAATCAACCTTGACGACTCCTTCACCCCGAAGATCAGAAAGGTGTACCTCCTCTCCCCTGACGAACGCAAAGCCACAGAAGCATTCATCGAAGAAAACCTCACCTCTGGGAAGATCCGTCCCTCTAACTCCCCACAAGCATCCCCATTCTTCTTCGTCAAAAAGAAGGATGGTGGCCTCCGTCCCTGCCAGGACTACCGATACCTGAACGAGCATACTGTCCGGGACGCCTACCCCCTTCCCCTCATCTCTGACCTCGTCGACAAGCTCAAGGATGCTAAACTTTTCACCAAATTCGACATCCACTGGGGCTACAACAATGTCCATATTAAAGATGGACATCAGTGGAAGGCCGCTTTCGTCACCCACAAAGGCCTCTTCGAACCTACCGTCATGTTCTTCGGATTGACTAACTCCCCCACGACTTTTCAGCGATTCATGAACGACTCTTTCCGAGACATGATCGCTGAAGGATGGCTTGTCGTCTACATGGATGACCTCCTAGTCTACTTCCCCACGGAAGAACTCCATGTCAAACGAACTCGACATGTCCTCCAATGTATGCAGGAACTCAACCTGCACCTCAAACTCGAGAAATGTCACTTCAGGGTGACTGAAGTTGACTACCTTGGAATGATCGTGAAACCCGGTCAACTCACCATGGACCCAGTCAAACTTGACGGGATTGCATTCTGGCCTATCCCCGAGAAACTCAAGGACGTCCGATCGTTTCTGGGTTTCACCAACTTCTACCGCTGGTTCATCCTGGATTACTCCTCCATCGCACGACCCTTGATTGACCTCACCAAGAAAGACACTCCTTGGGAATGGTCTCCCCTCTGCGCAACAGCCTTTACCCGCCTAAAACATCTTTTCTTGGAGAAACCCATCCTTCAACTCCCCAATACCTCCGCCCCCTTTGCCATCGCCACCGACGCCTCGAAGTACGCTTCCAGAGGTATCCTTCTCCAAACCGATGTCAACAGCGAATGGCACCCTTGTTCCTACCTCTCTTAGTCCTTCTGCCCGGCTGAGAGGAACTACGACATCTATGATCGCGAACTTCTAGCGATCATCCGCGCCCTCCGCGCATGGCAACAATATCTTCATGGCTCCCCTCACCCTGTTCAGGTCTTCACCGACCATAAAAACCTCACGTATTTCCGCTCTGCCCAAAACCTCAACCAACGGCAAGCCCGATGGCTCCTCGACCTTGCAGATTATGACCTCAAACTCTCTCACGTCCCCGGCAAATTCCTTGCCACCCCAGATGCCCTTTCCCGCCATCCTGACCTTGTCTCCGAAGAAGATGACAACTCCGGAGTCACACTCCTTCCCCACTCCCTCTTCGTCAATCTTATCGACACCGCCTTCTCCCAGCATATCTTGGACACTTCCAAATGCGACTCTATCATCCAGGACTTCCTTCAGTTGATCCCTGACGTCTCCGACAGCTCTGCTGACTTCACCCTTCCCCTCCCATTCCGCAAACATGTCGCCGATTGGTGTTATGACAACGGGGTCCTCACCTTCCAAGGATGCACTTATATCCCCATGGACAACTCTCTCCGCAAAGCCGTGTTACACTGTTGTCATGACCACGAAACTGCCGGCCACCCTGGCTACCTCAAAACCCGCCAACTCGTCTCCTCCGAGTTCTACTGGCCCGGCCTTGCCCAATACGTCTGTAAATATGTCGAAGGCTGCGCTACCTGCCAGCAAAACAAGGCAAACACACACCCCACTTCCCCCCCCCTTCTCCCCATCAAATCCTCCTGCACCTGCCCCTTCCAGCAGATCTCGTGTGATCTCATCACCGACCTTCCTCTCTCCGATGGCTACGATTCTTTACTGGTCATAGTAGACCATGGGCTTACGAAGGGGGTGATTCTCTGTCCCACCAAGAAAACCATCACTGCGGAAGGAATAGCAAATTTCTTTTTCCTTATGGTATATCGACGCTTCGGCCTCTATGAGAAAATCATCTCCGATCACGGTCCCCAATTCGCTTCTGCCTTTGCCAAGGAACTCTCCAGACTCCTTGGATACTCCCTTGCCCTTTCCACCGCCTATTACCCACAAACCGACGGAGAAACCGAATGCGTCAACCAGGAAATTGAAACCTATCTCCGTATCTTCTGTGGAGGTAATCCCTCCTCCTGGTCCGAACTAGTTCCCCAAGCCAAGTTTTCCCATAATCACCACCCACACTCTGTCACCGGACAATCCCCCTTCTACCTCATGATGGGATACGAACCCCAAGCCCTCCCAGAAATCTTCGCCCAATCGAAGATCCCCCCGCCCTCGAAGAATGACTTCATTCCCTCACCGCCGCCTGTAATGAAGCCCTCGCAGCCCATGAGCTCGCCAGACAAACCATGGCTGCTCGCTCCAAGAAATCCTTTTCCCCCTTCATCAAAGGAGACCAAGTCTGGCTAGAAGCCAGGAATCTCCAACGTCTTATTATCAACCCCAAATTTGCGCCGAAACACGAAGGCCCCTTTACCGTCACGGAGGTGCTATCTCCCCTGACATACAAACTCCGTCTTCCTGGTACCTGGAAGATACACCCCGTTTTCCATGCCTCACTCTTATCGCCCTATCACGAAAACCGCGTACACGGCCTCAATTTCCCCAAACCTCCACCTGACCTTATCGATGGCCAAGAAGAGTATGTGATCGAAAAAATCATCAAACACCATGGAACCCCGATGGCACGACAATACCTGATCCGATGGAAAGGATATTCTGCAGAAGAAGACTCCTGGGAACCCGAATGAAATCTACGGAACTCCGTTGATATCCTTAGAGGATATAAACAACGTCACCGTCTCACCCTTCCCTTAACCCCTGCTGTCTCCTCTGTCATGGCCATTCCCCCAACCCCCACTAGCGACGCCTCCTCAGACATCGTCAAAACCAGCTGGACCACCACAGCCAACAGCCAACACCTGTTGGACCCCACGTATGAACCACCCGTCTCCCCCTCCATCCCCTCCAAGGACGTCTGGGCCAGATACACCTGGTCTTCCCCTGCCTCCCCCGTCCCTCTCATAGATCGGCTCTCTGAACGATGGGCCCCAGTTAACCACCCCTCACTATCCTTCCCCACCCACCCATTCCCCCTCGACCAAGACTTAGTCGAGGCCACCACATATCAACTACGCCGCCTTCCCCTTTCACGCACTCTCTTAGATACCATGGAACCCAACTCCATGTTCACACATTTATACCAAGCATTCCTTACGACATCACGAATCCTCCTCACTACTTCTGCACCCACCGCCTCCGCTGACATGGCCACATACCATTCACATCTTGGCCACATCCTTCGCACTCTGGAATGTCACCTAATCCAGACCATGTATCAATGTGACATGCTAGCCTTTGTCGCGGAAGTAGACTCCCACCTCCATTACCCCTTGCCGACCACCTTTGCCACTGCACCAGAAACACCCCCCATCTCCGCGTCATTATCGCCCCTCAATGAGACGGAACTCCTCGTCCTATCCCAGTTCGATTGTCCACAAACCCCTTCTCCTCCCCCCCACGCCACCCTCCAATGCTTCCACTGTCATGCCATCGGGCATATTCGCATCCACTGCCCGCATTATCAGTGCAACAAGTGTAGGGAGTTCGCCCCGGGACATACTAGATTTGCATGTCCCTCTTGGCCGAGATGCTTGCCGGTTCTCCCGCCTTCCTTGTCGTCAGGATCCTCTTCCCAGAATTCCTATCATCGCGCCCCACATTGACTCCGCTTTCCTCCTGCGCAGCGAACCCCAGTCACCCGACGACCGATGCATTCCCCTTCCCCAGACATGGACCCCTTCGTCTCCCCTGAGGCGGACTTTAACGACGCCGGCTCTGGCTACAGTGACTTTTAACAGGTCTTCATCATGGACTTGACCCTTAACCAGGGGGTAATGTTACGATTTGTATATACCCTACTCTTTTTCCATTCTTTCCTTGACCTGTGTAACAGACAGTGCTCCTGCTGTTCGAGTCCCGCTCAAGCCACTTTATTTCTCTCTTATTCCCTTATCTCTGCTTACCTATTTAGTGTGACTCATCTGCAGTATCCGCAGTTGTATTGCCACTACTTATCTCTGACTCGTTCCCCTTCTTCGCGATTTCATTGCCTTCTATAGTTGAGTCATCCCCTTTACGCTCCGCTTTATTCTTTCTTGACTCGCATATATAAACCCCTCGATACCCTCAATGTATTCCCCAAGTTAGACCTACCTGAATCTACCTTGATCATCGATTCCTCTCGGGTCCCCCAGTTCCCGCCTTACTGTTGAGTAGGCGCTCCCTTTGTACCCTCGTCACCGCATTTACCACGTGGTCCCCTTCGTCCCTGAGTCGCGACATACGTCGATCAGGTCTACAGCTCACGACATACCGTTGAGGCTGAGAATAAGAGGATAAGCCCTCTATCAAACCATTGTCATGTCAGCTAGGTAGCGACGTTAACATCTCTCGTCCTCCGGGTCTACGCCAACGCGTAACAGAAACAAGTGAGTTAGTTAGATTTTCTAGTCCTACAAATTGATTCTGAGGTAGATTTAGAAGAAATGGAAATGAGGTTAAATGATGGTTCTTCTTTCTGTTTTTCTTTTTCATTTCTTCTACTTAAACTCATGCTTTGTCCCTCATCTCTTTCAACTGATGGTACAGACTCCTTCAGGCCATTTTAAATGGGTAGAACCTGGGAGATTTGGGGAATGGAGGTCACAGCCAGCCCCTCTGTCATTTATAGGGCTGAGTCCCTAATTCTCCTCTTAGCCATTGTAATTTCTTCAAGTAGGGATTCAATGTTTTCCATAATGGAAAATTCAGGCATGGTTGGTCCTGTTAAGTTTTCAACAATGTGGATGATAGAGAGCAACATTGCAAGGTAATTATGGGAAAGATCTAAGAGATCCCAGATTAAGATATATATTTGATTATTAATTCTGTCCCTTGAATTGAATAAATTTTAACTTCAAAAATGCTTTCACTTTCTAGTATATATCTTACTTCATTTTTTAAGTAATGAAACCATAGCCATATCTGCAAAACAGCTGAAATGAAGAAAGCAGTAGTTAAGCTTGGTGAATTACAAATACTTATGACTCATGATTATTAGGCTTTTGATTGATGAAGATATAGCATCAAATCATGTTGTTGGGTAATACTTGTGATAAGATTGTCTGGTCAGCAGATAATGTTGTTGGCATGTGCAATACATGATATCATTAATGATAGAAGAAATATGAAACTACAGTTTATACAAAATATGGAACATTTCCTTATTAGTGAAGCTGTTTAGGTAGTAGTATGAATATCCTTCCATACAAGTCTCATTGCATTGGTCCACACCAGGTAATGAGATAGCAAAGACTGATATTTTCTCAATGTCAGTGAGGGAAACAATACCACTTGCTCAAGCTTTAGAAGGGTGTATGTGTTTTATTCGATACAAATCTGTGCTCATCTGGATGGGCAGTAATACAGCACAAAAGTATTAGTAGGAATGCATCACCTATGTATATAGATATGGTGAAACAACATTCTTTGTCTTGGAACTGAATACTGCTCATATCTGAGCAATATCTTCTTTCAAATAATCAAGACAAGGATGTAAGAAAGAATGGATAAAGCATTACCAAACATGTTGCCACACTCTGGCTGATTCAATAACACAGCATCATAGCACCCCACAGGGTAATGATGTGATGGAGGAAAATTCTGGACAATCTAACTGTGGTTAATGAAATGTAATTGAAAAAAAGAGTGTAACTGAATTCAAAATTTGTTTCAGGTGGCAACATTGCCATTGATATTCCATTCACATGGGGAATTACCATTGGAAGCAGCAGAAATGTAGTTGTAAAGTGCTTGGGAAAGTTTGGTGAGTCCATAGCAAACCTGCATTTGAGCTAAAGGCAATATCACATAGTCTGGTTCCACTATCACATGAAAAGCTACAGCCCCATCCAATCTAACCAGGCCTCTGTGGTGTTTAAAGTAGTTTTGAAATGGATGAGAACCACAGAAACTGGAATCCTTCTCTGTAGACATGTGTTATAAGAATGAGAGTGCAGGGTTTATGATGATTACATACTTTCTCATTCTTAATAA
>JBBPMF010000671.1:0-19518 GCA_038090175.1 Austroboletus eburneus | reverse complement strand
TACCTGCTGGGAACTTTGAATACTGACTGTCCTCAGTCAGGTCATGTGACCATGGAAATATCTTTGCATCAATGCATGTTTACTTGAGGCTCGTTTGTGTCCTTCATTGGTCTTCCTCACTTTCATTTACTTCACCCCAAAATGTCTGCCTTCTCTTTTCAGTCAAAGATCAACCAATACCATGGCTTAGCCAATGCCAGAGCAATCCACCACCAAGCAATCTGCAAGAAGTTCAAAGATGCCATCCAGCATGTCCTGAATATAGCCAAGACTGCACTGGATGACAAGGAGAAACTGGAGGAGGAGATTTGAATGTGAATGGAGCAATTTGTCAATGCCCTGGTAAGTTTTGCCCCCTTTTTGTTGCCTGGTTAGGTCTTACCCCTGGTAGACTGCTTGGAAGTCTGTGTACATTGAAGTGGACCAGCTCAGACTTGATGTCGAGTTGGATGAAGACATCATGAAGATATTTGTTAATGTGGAGATGATGGTTGTGGAGTGGAATGCATGTTTTAAGATAGCCAATGAAGTAAAAGCAGCGAAAAATGCAGAGTTGGTGGTGATGGCACCTAAGGAGATCACCATGGAGGTGGAGATAGCAGACTTGGTGTCTGCAGCAGCCAAAAACCGCGCAGCCTCTGGATGCTCCTTCAATGGCATCCTCTGGGCAAAAGGTAAGTCCAGCAGTCTTTCTTGGCTCATTTCTCACCCAATTTCAGTGTGGCTGCTCTGAACAGAACAATGGTGGATCTGAAGTCAAGGAAACCACTCCTTTTAAGAGACCTGCCTGTGGACCCATGAAGAAGAAGACATGCAGCACTTGTGACACTGCCAAGACTCCTGACAAATGTACTCCTGGCACTGGACTTGCATGTTCCAGGTGCCAGAGACTGCAGCACAAGTGCAGCTAGGCTCATGGATGTGCTGCCCCTTATAAAAAGCCAGGAGTTGTCATCGAGATTGCAATACCCAAGTGGGAGACAGATAGCAATGAGGAGGACAAGAATGTGACCCCTGTTAAAGGCAAGGGAAAGGCTAAGGCTAAGCGGTCACCATGAAGACCACTGGATTGTTTGCCCTCAGGCTCAATGAGCTCCATTCTTACCTGTACAAGATTAGGGCAAATCTGAAGGCATTGGAGATGAAACACCAGTAAGTCATGGAGGAGATGGAGGAGATGGTTGCTGAGGCAGAGGAAATGGGCATGTAAGTCTGGAAGACTGCTTGGACACTCCTTGTACATAGAGCAATATAGAAAGAAAGTCTGTTTGAAGCAAAAAAGAAGAAAAAATAAGTAGAAATGACGAGGAATCAGAGGAATGGAAATTTAGAGGAAAATGAGAGGTTGCTCTGGACTTCTGGGTGGTCTTTGAAGTCTGGAGTGGTCTTGTGAGGTACCACTCAACTTTTCTTCTTTGTTCAACTTCTGATCATCTATTCCTGCCTTTCATCTCTAGAGAGAATTAAGGTGTGAGGTTCTGCTTGTCTTTTCTTCATTGTTCTGCTTTCCTTGTCTACACCTACTGGACTTCCCTGGACTTTGGGCAGTCTTATGTCAATTGTTGATTTTTCATCTAGATTTGAGTAAATGTGTGCTGTGCCTCATGTGCATTCGAAGGAAGAAGGCTACAAATGTGCAATCACATGAAATGGGCATGAGAGAGAGAGAAAGGAGTAGTAAGGAGGAGTCCTTGAGATTGTCTGTGATTATCAGTGACTGTTTTTCAGTTTTATTCTTAAGATCAAGAGCAGATAGAGGAGATATTATTAGAATATCACTAGTCTATGTAAGCCTGTGGTAAAACAGAGATGTAATAGGGGAAAATGAAGTCTGGAGTGGTCTTATGGGAGATCACCAGACTAATAATCTTGACTATAGTTCAATAACTTGTTGTTAGTGGATTTGTCTATGACCTTGCCCACCAACCTGTCCAGGTCTTTGTCATTGATACCTGTGAGGTCAGTAGCAGTAACAGAGGAGCATAAATGTGAATAATATGGAATGAGATGAAATGCAGCAAAATGAAGACAAGAGACTACCCCATCCAACTCTGCCAGGATATATGTCATATCCCAGATTTCAACCAAGTCCCCTCTGGCCATCTCCGAGGCTATACGATCACCTCTGGTGATCTTACTCTGGAGTTGAAACATTCCATTGCTAAGTCTTCCCCAGTCTCTTGTTCTTTCCTCCATATCCGATCCTATGCTCTTTCCCTATATGTTACACTTATGTCATTCTCTTATACTTCCTTGTTTGCTATTTAGTTAGCCTCCATTCTATACTGTTGTGCTTGGACAAGAGAGCACAGCCTTGGCTGTGTGACTTGCTGGCACAGTAGCAGTTTCTTTGTATTCCCCACATGACCCTAGCCTTTTTTTCTTTGGAACTCTGACCTCCGTATATAAACCCATGTACCCTTAGCTTAGACCTCAGTTCAAATATTGATTTAATCACCTGCTTTACTCCTCCACCATTGATCTCATATTGGTGTTCTCTCGCCTGAGTCTAGATGACTCACCTCCAACCCTCCAACCCTTTTGTAAATTAGTGACAGTGGACTCAAACAAGGGTGCACCACATAAGGTGAAGCCAAAGTCGCTTTCCAAACTGTACACCTCTGGCATTCTGGAGATTAGTACCTGGACCTCCACAGGACCGGATTTAACAGTATATTCAAATTCAAACTTGTCTTGAGTTCCTCACATCTCACTTTCTTTTCCTTCCCACTACTTTTGACAATCGCTCATGCCTACCCACACAATGCAGACCTGTTCATATTCGCATCATGAACAAGAACAAGGAGCAGCTGCTCAGGCAAACCCATACACTCCCTTCCGTCCTCATAACTCTCCACAAGTCGAATTCCGGAGCTTCTCCAACTGTCACTCAGCTCCTTGCATCTGCACTCCTCTGTTCTGCACATGCATCGAGGAAATCCCTGAGGATGACAAGTTACTGGAGATAGCAGTTCTGGGTGACTATCAGACACTGCCACCTCCTCATCAATTTCCTCCTTAAGAGAATGACTCCAGTGATGACAGCTCCAATGACATAGACCCCAACTTGAGATACTGGGACAATGATGATTTCCCTGGTGACCCTCCAGGCTCACCAGGTCATGGTCCTCCAGGACTGCCTGGCCCACCTGGCCCCAGCAGGAATTCCAGCAATGACCTGGATGATAATAGCAGTGATGACAATGACCCTGCCAATATTCTGGCCAATCTGGCCAATACTATTCACGGGCTTTTCCAGTCCAACAACCATTGCTCTAAAGACTCTGGTAGTCAGCACACCAAGGTTTGCAAACCCAACCAGTTCAATAATACAGAGCCATGGAAACTCTGGACCTTTCTGATCCAATGTGAACTCAACTTTCAGGACCATTCTAGGGCCTTCCAGACTGATTGCGCCAAAGTCTCATACATGCAGTCATATCTGAAAGACATGGCCCTCAACTGGTTCAAACCTAACCTCCTCAACATTGGAGATCCTGATATCCATCCAGTCTGGATGAATGGTTATAGAAACATCATACTCAAGTTGAAGGAAATTTTTGGCCCACATGACCCAGTTGAAGATGCAGAATACCAATTAGACAATCTGACAATGAAGGACATCTAATGTATTAACAAATACATGGTGGAATTCAACCAGCTCGCTTCTCAAGTCTGGGACTATGGTAGCGGTGCTCTTTGGCACCACTTCTACAATGGTCTTCCGGACCAGATCAAGGATGAAGTCTCCCACATTAGCAAGCCCAACACCCTTGCTGACCTCCAATGTCTGGCATAGTCTATTGATGCACATTATTGGGAGTGCAAGTCTGAAGTCAGTCACCAACAGAAGCCTTTTGGCTCCCAGAAAATGTCCTCCAATAACAAGTCTTCATCTGACAACAAGTCTGGTGGTAATTGTTAAGACTGGGTCAGACTTGATGGACAAACTCTGAAGGAGGTCCGAGAAATTCTGGAGTTGTCTTGGTGAAAGGGGGACTAGTGGGACTTTGGCTTCAGCGACTCGGAGCAGAGCACTGCACCCTTGTCGGATCGTTGGTGGTCCCAGATTTCAGAGGAGCAGGGAATGACAAGAAGCAAGAGAAGACAGGGGAGTTAGATTTGTCTGGGTTGTCTAAGTCGTCTAGGTTGATAACTAGCTAAAGTACAGGTGACAAGATAGAACTATATATATGGAGGTCGGAGGCAGTGTACAAAGGCAATGATGGGAAATATAAGTAAGCAGAGCTGGGGAAATGGAGACGGAAAGGAAACATAAATGGAGCTGTGTGAACACAGGATCGAAGAAATCTAAGAGACAAGACTAGTACAAAAGGAGAACAAAGAGTAACATAACTAGAATGTACAAAAATGCGGAGTACCGGAGTACCGGAGGAAAAGGAAAGCGGAGGACAGGAGTTGATGATTGGAGGACCGGAGTTGGCTAGGATTAGGGATATGACAGTAATAAACCCAACAATCATAAGGGCAAGTCTGCCACTACATCCCCTGCCTCTGACTCCTCCCGCACCTCTCTGCCAAAACCTGATCTCTTGTCAAAGCTCAGTAAGAACAGTAAGCTGACTGCTGTCAAATGAAAGTGACACTTCAGCAACAACCTCTGCATGTTCTGTGGCCAAAGTGGTCATGTAGTGAAGGATTGCTCCAAGTCCACTTCTCGGGCATTCAAAGCACATGCCACTAAACCAACTCCAGAAGCTAAACCAGAGGCCTCCACTGAGACAAAAAAATAGAGTGCAACCTCTGAAACTCTGCACAGCTGAATGGTTGTATTGATACTGTATGTGTACCCAAGGAGATCCGTCTCAATGCATCTGCTCTTTCTGACCCCCAATTGCTTATGCCTTCAGTTTCTTTAGTCTTTCATGATATATCTCCTTTTCCAGTGCTTGTATACTCAGGATCCTCCAAATTGTTTTATAAATACGTCTTTTGTGAATAAACATAACCTGTCCACCTATATGGTTCAACCTCTTCTCCTCCATCTATTCAATGGCACCTTAAACTCGACAATTACTCAAGCTCTCGACCACTCCATTTTTTTTTCCTCTGGTGGTATCACTTCGACAACATTCTACATCACTCTGCTAGATGGCTCCTGTTCCTTAGTTCTAGGACACAACTGGCTTACCCACTTCAATCCATTGATTGACTGGGTTACAAGCAGTATCTCTTTCTATTCTACTCAGTAGCCCAGTTCAGCACTCCCGAGCTCATCCTTGATACCTAAGATTTCACCACCTCTGGTTATTCCTCCCACCTCCGATACACTGAGATTCTCTGACTGCAAGGCACTGCCGATCATGCTCATCAATGCTCTGGCATTCATGTTGACTTGTCACCTACAGGGTTCTGTTCAATTTAGCCTACAGCTTCATCCTCAAAAAGGTGATCTCCAAGCTTCAGCGACTCAACCTCCTGAAAAAATTGATCTCTCTGGAGTTCCTCCAGACTATCACAACTTCTCTGACATGTTCAGTAAGTGGCAAGCTGACACTCTTGCCCCTCACTGAGAACATGATTTGAAGATCAATTTGGAAGAAGATACCTCGCCTTCCCTTAGCACCACCTACTCCCTTCCCCAGTCCGAGTTAGAGTTCCTCTGTGTTTTCCTTGATGAACACCTCTCCATCAGCTTCATCTGACCCTCTTCCTCTGCTTATGCAGCTCCAGTCCTTTTTATCTGCAAAAAGAATGGTTCCCTCTGTCTTTGCATTGACTTCAGAGGCCTGAACAAGATTACAAAGAAAGACCACTATTCACTTCCCCACATTTCTGACCTTCTCAATGCCCTGAGCTGCATTAAAATCTACTCCAAGATTGACCTCTGGCATGCATACCACTTGGTCCACATCGCCAAGGGCGATGAATAAAAAGACCATCTTCCATATCCAGTATAGCTCATATGAATGGTTAGTTATGCCATTCAGTCTTATGAATGCCCTGGCAGCATTCCAACGGTTTGTTAATACCATCTTCACTAATCTGCTTGATGTCTGTGTGATTATCTACCTTGATGATATCCTCATTTTCTCCAAAGACATGTCCTCTCACAAAGAGCATGTCAAGAAAGTTCTACACCATCTCCGGAAGCATGGCCTCTATGCAAAACTCAAGAAATGTGAGTTTCATATGGACTCCACCAAGTACCTTGATTACTGAATGTCTCCATTCAGACTTACAATGGCTCCAGACAAGGTTCAGTTGATTCTCAACTGGCCTGAGCCTTGGAAAGTCAAGGATGTTTAATCTTGCCAACTTGTACAGACATTTCATTTATAACTACTCTGATATTGTCATTTCCCTTACTTATTGTTACAAATGCTCTTCTCACTATTTAAAAATTCACTTATGGCAGGAGTTGAACTCCTGACCTCCTATATAAGGAAAACCCCTATCAGCACAAGGCCACTGGGACTTAGATGTTTTCCAGCATAACTTATCACATGACTGCTTACATCAGCAGTCTAGACCACAAGTCACATGACTTGTCACATGTCCAAGAGCTAGACTCTTATCTCTTATCTATGATGTCATAATGACATCACCCCTCATGTTTCACATGATGCATGCTTCCTTACTTCTTTTTCTCATGGACATGCTTCTTTATGACTCATGCTTTCTCTCATGGACACACTTCTTTATAACTCATACTTTCTTATCAACCAATCATGTATTTTCTCCTTATCATGGTATGATGTCTCTTTATGGTATTTACACAAACATGTACAAACAGTAGAATAGTATATAAACCCCAGGACTTTGAGGCTGGAGTTCCCAGCTTTGAAGTCTTGGAGATTCCCCTCACAAGCTTATTGCTCTAAGGACCAAAGGGTCACTCAGCTCTACTCTTTGCTTCCTTTTTATTGAGCTGTTTCACTTGTCTTACCCACAAAGGAGTTCCCTGGCAATTCACTAATGCCTGTCACTCCACCTTCAATGCCCTGAAAACTGCCTTTACCTCCACTCCTATCCTTACTCACTGGACTCTGAATGCTCCTATTATCATCGAGACTAATGCCTCCAACTACACCATTGCCAGCATTCTCTCCATCAAATGTCTGAATGATGAGATACAGCCAATAGCCTACTACTCTCACACAATGATGTTCCCAGAGTTGAATTACAATGTCCATGATAAGGAGCTTTTGATAATTCACAAAGTGTTCCAATTCTGGCATCATTACCTTGAAGGTTCCAGTACCCCCATCAATGTAATCACTGACCACAAGAATCTCGAATATTTTGCCACAACTAAACTCCTCACCTGGCAGCAAGCATACTGATCCGAATATCTGTTGCAGTTCAACATGATGGTCCAGTTCCACCCTGGCCACCTTGGCAAGAAGCCCAATGCCCTCACTAGATGCTGGGACATCTATCCCAAAGAGGGGAATAAGGACTACACTTGCGTAAACCCATACAACTTCTGACCAGGAGCAACTCACTGCATCCCTATGAGCTACTTACCTCGCTTACCTGGTCCTCCAGGCTAGTACCCTCTTTGACCTTGAAAAGCTTCACAGCAACATTCTCACCAGTCTTCCTTTGGACCTGCTAGCTGCTATCCATCTCTCCCCTTCTGATCCTTCATCCAACTCTACCCCTTCCCACTGGATCATAGATGCTGATGGCTTCCTCCGTCTTGATGATCGTATATATGTCCCCAACATCAATAACCTCCAGCTTCGTGTTCTCCAGTTTAAGCATGACCACCCCATCTCCAGCCATTTCAGGTAAAATCACACCTTGGAACTAATCCATCGCGAATATACTTGGCCAGACATCTGGACATTTGTTAAGGAGTACATCACTTCTTGTATAGCCTGCACCCATGCAAAGGTTCCTCATCACAAGCCCTATGGTCTTCTCAAACAGCTTCCGATCCCCAAGAAACTGTGGAATTCAATATTCATGGATTTCATTGAGCAACTCCCAATCTCCTCCAGACATACAGTCATCCTAGTCATAGTCGACTGTCTATCCAAACAATGCATCTTCATTCTGACTGACAACAAGATAACATCTCCAAAGTTGGCCAAACTCTTTCTTCTCCATGTCTTCTTCAAGCATGGAGTATCCTCCCATATTACCTCTGATTGAGGCTCTGAATTTGTCTCCCACTTCTTCCAATCTCTAGGCAAAGCACTTGACATCAAGCTCTATTTCATTTCCGAATATCATCCAAAAGGTAATGGATAGACCAAGCGAATGAATCAGACATTGAAACAATACCTTCAGATCTATTGCAACTACCAACAAGGCAACTGGTCTGAACTTCTGCCCCTCACAGAGTTTGCCTATAACAATGCTCCAAATACTTCCACCAGTGTCTCTTCCTTCTTCACCAACAAGGGTTTATCATTCAAACATTTCCATCCACCCTGAACGTGATTTGATGTCTGCTCATGCCTGAGAATATTCAGTAGATCTTGATTCTCTCCATCAATTCCTACATAAAGAGATAGCCACAGCCCAACAGCAATACCAAGGATCAGCTGACATCAAGCAGACTCCAGACTTCAAAGTAGGAGATCAGGTTTTTGTTAAGGCTAAATACTTCAATTCTACTCGACCATCCAAAAAGCTCTCCGAGAAGAATCTAGATCTGTATCCCATTATCGCCCAAGCTGCTCTTTCACCCTACAACTATCCGACGCTATGAAGGCTGTACATCTGGTCTTTCACATCTCACAGCTAGAACCTGTGGTTCCAAATACCATTCCAAATTGCGTCCAACCTCCGCCATCTCTGATAGAAGTTAATGGCAAACCTGAGTATAAGATCGCTGAGATCCTTGACTCCAAAATTGACTGTAGATGAAAGAATTGCAAAATTCTGTACTTAGTCCAGTGGTCCAGTTATGAAGATACCGACGAAGAAACATCCTGGTTGTTAGCAACAGAACTTGACCATGCATCGAAACTTGTCTCTGGCTTCCATTCCTGATATCCAGATAAGCCCAATCCTTATATGTATTCCTTGATATGTTTTCTTTACTTAGATTTTTTTAACTCATAGACTTTTCTGACAATACTTCAATGTTTTTGTTTATACTCACTCCAATCTCCATTTCTTTAAACTTGCATTTACAAAAGAAAAAAAGAAAAACAGACAAATATGCTACTTGTACATTACAAGGAGAACAACGGTGGTCTACTGCCTCCCCATCTCCATGTCCTTCTCTCCTTCTCCATCTATGTCAGCTTTTGTACCAGTTTTCTCCATCTCCATTTCTTTCTTTTTTTCCTTTTCTTTCTCCTTACCCTTTCCAGCTGCCTCTACTGCTTTCTCCACCAGTGACCTCAGCTCCTCCAGCTCTGGTGTCCCCATCTCCAACCCACTCGCATCCTGCTCCCAGTCTTCCTACTCCCACTGCTCCTGGTCCTCCTGCTTCCATTGCTCCAGCTGAGTAGTGACCAGCTCCTACTGGCTTGCAACCAGGAGGGTAATTGCCTCCTTGATATTGCGTAGGGCCATGTTTTGGTTGGCAAACCTCCGGGACTGCTGCCAGGTCACCAATGCAAGCTCCAGGATGAAGTCTTGCTGCTCCAAAGGGCTGGCAACTGGACTAGCCTCTGTGTTCATCCTTGTCTTCTTCCTCAGTGGCACTCCCACATATTCTCTCTTTCTCTTCTGCACCACCATCTGCACCATCTCCTCATTGTCATTGTCATCTTCGTCATCTCCAGTCAGAGTTGGCCCCGGGCATTTGCAATGCATCTTAATTGTGGCACATGCCACACAGGACATTGCTTTCTTCCCTAGTGCTGGTGCGCACTGAGTGTTCAGCTGGATGCATCTCTTGTAGGCATCCTTTGGCTGCTTGACTTTCTCATCCACTGCCCATACCTTTCCTTGCCCTTTGGATGGGGCTTGGGTCAGACCAGTGCCTGCCTCTGAGAAGAGGAGTCTGCATAGACTTTGATTATGATGCAGAAGATTTAAAGCAGATATGAGAGTTGGGATGCAAACATTGACATAGATATATGTACTTGAGCCTAAAGCAGAAATATCTCATGCTCAGATGATGGTCAAAGATGATATTGGATCTCATCATATCATTAATATATTTGACACAAATGAAGGAAAATCAATGATAATCAAAGCAAAATTTAAAGCATACATGAAGGAAGAAATGGATGCAAAGATAAAGAGTATGTATTAGTAACACAAATAGCCTCTGTAAAATTCTGACTATATGCCACATAGCTTACTACTACCTATTCTTCAAATTGGCTTCTATTAATCATTACAAAAAGCTTACACATTGGCAAGTACTGGGGGTGGTAATGAAATGTCCTTAAACATGCCAAGGATAAATTTTTAGACACATGTGTTAAAAATATACCAATATCTGTTTAGAACATTGATGCAACACAGTTCATGTTATTTATCCCTAGAGCATCCAATATATTAATCCACTATCTGCTACTTGTAGAAATGTCTTGCAGTTACCATGACCAATTAAAAATCATTTAGAAAATTCATGAGTTGCTTGTACAGAGTATTATGGTGCTAATACATGGCTGGGAGCCACAAGCTATCTATCAAGCCAAATATAGAAGATATGGGACTTTACCACAGCCTCATATCAAAACAAATTTAATGGCAAGATATATCAAAGTTTATTAGTGAATATTTGCAAATCTATGTTTCTACTAATTTTGATTTAGATATATATATATGCTCTGGGATATTCATAACCAAACCCATAGACAAAATCTATAATATGCAGCTGCAAAGAGACCAGCTCTTATAGTTTATATTAACATTATCAAATTGATGAGAATATTTAAACTATTTTGATTTTTTCAACATTGCCCCAATATTCCACATTTTGTCTTCTGGATAAGATTAAGAATGCATTTAAAAAGATACATACATATATAAGAGTCTTTGAAGAAATTTGGGACAATGTTTTGTGTTCACTTCATAGTCCATAATTGATCTCAGACCTCAATGTCAATATAATCATATATGTATAAAGGTGTTTGTCATGCACATAATTACAAATTTCTCCTGTCCTCTTTTCATTACCATCTATTTGCATAAATCATAACTGATGTATTTTTTCCTCAAATAATCCCAA
The DNA here is from genome assembly GCA_038090175.1 of Austroboletus eburneus. Lineage (NCBI taxonomy): Eukaryota > Fungi > Basidiomycota > Agaricomycetes > Boletales > Boletaceae > Austroboletus > Austroboletus eburneus. Next base: position 8,405 of record JBBPMF010000671.1, on the reverse strand, counting down.
ATACTCATAAGATTGGTTCCATTCATGAAATACTTATCATGTGATCCTTTTAAATGCCAATAAATATTTCTTTTTCATCTGCAAATTCAATACTCTTTATAATGCATTCACTAATGAATCAGTGTAGCTTTCTGTTACATATGTGCAACATTCTAGTCTCAATCCGGTGTCTCCTTAGAGGTGAAACAAAGTCCTATAGAGATCCTAGTGGAACAATCACACCACTGAGACTTGATACTCAGGAAGGAGAAATTAAATACTGTGTATAATTGTACAGATTTAGCTAGAGAATACAAGTAACTAGCAACTAGTTATATATTTACAAGTAGCCAATAGGAAGAGAGCAGAACTCCATAAGCTAAAGGGAAGGACAATGAAACAGTGGTAAGAAAATGTACACAGCCCATGCAACACAAGAAGGAGATTAGGGAATAAGATCTCAGAAGAACAAGATCAGGGGAAAGGGTTTATAAGGAAAGAAAGAGAAGATCATCAAGGGAAATCATCATCAGAGATGATTGGAATGATTATGGCATCATCTAAGATATAATCAGAGGGAAACATTGTCCATAGTGAAGCCTTGGGGAGATATTTGTATAAATCCATCATATTTGTAATACTTTCTATCCAATATCACAATTATGTCTTGTGATTCATCTGGTGCTATTAGATTCTCTTAGGAATTAATAAACAATCTGCATTATCTTTGAATTATGGCTTGTGGTCTGTTACTATATCATCTACATGGATGCCATGATCAAAGACATTCTGATGGCCAGAAAAGTCAATGATACTGCTAATCTGTTTTTCTATTCTTGCATGTTTGAATTGTATCTGGCAATGGAATTCCACATTGATAGATATGAATAAGATATTGGCAACAAATGAAGATGTTTTAATAAGGAATCTATTTTAGAAGCAATAAAAATTGATATCTTAGGTATGTATTTCATGCTTTTATAAAAGTTCATTATCTAATGTTCATTGTACATCTTCAGATTGAACATCATTTTATAAGAAGCAAGATACAGAATATTTACTCTGGAGCAAAATACATATGTACTCATTTGATATCAAGAAGATTTCTAAGAATGCATGGCAGGATCTTGCAGATATGATTGCTGCATATTTTGGAACCATTAATTCAGAAAAGAAAGGTTAGTAAGTCATGATTTTTACTCAGTGCAACAATATAATTCAAAATCTCTGTAGCCATCCACAGGCATGGCAAGGAGAAAGTGACACAGAGTAAGGCATTAAAGCAAAATGCAAAGCAGCCACAGGCTTCTTGTAAGTCATATTATTCACATCAAATTTAATCTTTAATCAGGTGTGCTGACATTACAACAGAATAACTGAACTTTTGCCTGCCCCAACTTCACAATCTATTACCACAGTTCCTATCAAAAAAGGCCAAGTAGCTGGACCATCCAATGTTTAATGCTCCCTGAAGCATCCCATGTATTCACAACAAGAAAGCCATCTGCTTCAAATCAATTAAATAAGTTGTTTTTTCTTATAGTAAACATAACATTAATTTTTGACTATACTACAGTTCCTTCAGTTGGCTGAGAAGCAAGGCCATCAGATATTTGACCCTCATATGAGGCTTCCTATGCTTTGACCTTCCCTGTTGCACAATCTTCAGGTATGTATTTGAATATATACACTTATATCGATGAGTTAAAGGATTCAAATTTTATTCCAATACAGAATGAATAATTGGCAAGGGCATGTCTGTAAAGAATTTGCAGAGTCTCATTGTAATCCAACAAATACTGTCACTGTCTAGTTAGTGTACTTTATTTGTACCTTCCATTCATGTGTTAACCTTGTGATTGTGCTTTCAGACTTACATTAGTGAGTCATGCTTTAGATTAGTGAATTACACATAGTGATATGGCACTGTTATGTAGTATTATTGTAGCACTCTGAATGTAGATTGGAGCTCACTGTCTATGTCTCTCAGTTTCTGACAGTGAGCTCCAGCTGTGTGATTTCAGCTGATAACATCATGTATAATAATGAAAGTAATTATTCTTCTTTTTGTTTTCCAATATTACTTCACATATATATAACTGGCACTTCATATTAGAATTTAGAATTACAAGGATTATCAATGGAGATTGCAGATTTACTCTATAAAGGTATGAAACAAGAGAATATAAACATGGAGTTAGGATTTCAACAATTTGACAATGATGAACAGGATGATATATAGATCATTTCTGCAGTTTATAAAATCTATAATTGACTCTTCAAATAAAAAGAAACAAGTTCCTTGAAAAGTGAGGAATCTTTATATTCATTGTCAATCAATTCTGCCATTACAAGTAAATAGACTTTATGCTCAAAAGCAACTCCATTATTTCATTGTATAGCTCTGATTTGATTACAGAAGATGATGGTAAAGACACTATCCCATTTTTGTATTAGAATTACTGATGAACAAACTATGTAATGATGTGGCCATTGTTAAGACCAGATTGGACTTGATGGACTCCAAAGGAGCTCTGGGAAATTCTGAAGTTATTTTGATGAAAGGAGGACTGGTGGAACTTTGGCTTCAGTGACTCAGAGTAGAGCACTGCACCCTTGTCAGATCATTGGTAATCCTAGATTTTGGAGGAGCAGAGATTAAAATGAGCAGAGAGAAGTTCAGATTGTCTAAGTTGATAACTAGCTAAAGTACAAGTGACATTACAGGACTATATATATGAAGATTGGAGGCAATGTACAAAGGTAATGACAGGAAATGTAAATAACTGGAGCTAGGGAAATGAAGATGGAAAGGAAATATAACCAAAGCTATGCAGATACAGGATCAGAGAAATCTAAAAGATAAGACTAGTACATAAGGAGAACCAAGCATAATGTAACTAGAATATATCCAAAAATCAGAGTATCAGAGTACTGGAGAAACTGAAAAGTGAAGAACAGGAGTAGAGGATTGGAGGTCAGAGTTGACTAGGATTAAAGATATGATAGCCATTTAGTTTCAAGATAAGATTATACATTGCTTCAATCATCATGGAAAAATATTGAAATCTTATCTTCTCTTTCTTCCCTGATCTCCAGTGGTAGTATTTGTTATTGTTGTAGCAGTTATAGCAAAGATGAAATGTCATATGCATGACCATATTGCTATTTATAAAGGTAATACAATTAAAAATAGAGTTTATTACAGGTTTTAATGTCATTGAAATCATATATAATCTGTCTTCAAACAATCTAGCACTTGTGAATGATTAAGTAAGCCTCAACATGCTTCTTGCATCTGTGCTTAATATCAGTCAGTATTTCATGTTTTTCAATGATTATTTTCTTGACATATAGTTAGCCCTTTGTTCAATTAGTATCTGTACTGAACATTTATCAGATCTTCCAATGATAAAGATCAATAAACATGATAGTAGTAACAACATTACTGTCAATGATGATTGAATCAGAGAGAATAATGATGATGGTCATTACCTAGAGTAAGAAATTTAAATTCTATCATATTATTCTGAATATTAAGCATAAAAAACAAATTTTGCTCTAAACCATCTGAAAACTCTGATACTATGATTTCAGTGAAGAAAACAAGTAAACATGTTAGATAAACTCTGTTATCTTATACTAGCATGTAGTTCATACACCTGCACAACAAAACAACTTTTGGTAAGTTCTTATATGTAAGTTTATATGATTAACAATAGTCACATACTGGTATAGCATAGGTCATCACCCTTAAAACAGGATTTAATCCTCAGACCAAAGGATATTCCAATCAGTGAGAGTAGCAGCAATGTCCCAGTTAGCTGTTGAACTTGCAGGTTCTAGGTGACATGTATTAGGTGTCAAGCTTGTACTATTGCTCATAGCAGCTCAGATCATGGAGTCTATGCTGGGGTGATGACTCTATCAAATCATAGAATCAAATACTCATTGGAGGTGATGACTGGGCTTGGAGGCTTAAACTGATTGTGATGGTTTGAAGTAAAAAAGTGATTATTAAAGCGGAGTTAGAAACTACACTTATACTAAGTACACTACATATTATGTAAGCCATTCTCATGTGCAGAATACACTACTCAGGCTATAGTAAGCATCCTTTAGTTAGTCACTTTCAATACTCCCCTTTGCTAAATACACTAAGTATGTAAGCAGAAAGTGACAAGAATACTAATCTGCCTGGGAAGAGTCATAAAAGACTAAGCCCAACTTTGATCTTAATTGGTCAAGCTTGACATGACCCAAGTTCTTCATGAATATGTCTACCGGATTATTGGATCCTTTTAAAAAGAATATCTCTATGAACTTATTCTGGACATACTCATGTATACTCTACCAATAAATGTCAATGTGTTTGTTGCACTTCTCAGTCACAGGATGGGTGGCCATGAAGATGGATCCTTGATTGTTCTCACAGATAGGAGTGGGTGTCAACTTGTATTCAAGTTCCTCTAAAAGGGTGTGCAGCCAGACTACTTGCTTGCTACAATTAGACAAGGCAATATATTCTGCTTCAGTACTAGAGTGTGTAACTCTATTCTGTTGAGATGACTTTCAGCTGAAGAAGCCATATGCTAGTTGGATAAACTAGCCAGTCTGAGAGCAGTGAGTATTAGGATCTGATGCCTAGTCAAAATCAATGAAAGCAATCAATCCTGCTTTAGATACATTATCAAACACTATAGAATAGTGCCTAATATCAAGTAGATATCTACAGATATACAATGCTTTGTCAAGGTGCTCCTTGAAGGGGTTTGCTGCATGCTCAGACATTGCTGTCACAGCATATGCTATATCTGGGTATGTTTCAAGCATATAAAATGGATAGCAGAGAACCAATCACTTGTTGGTGGCACAATCTAAGTTCTGGATCTACTGGCCCATGGTACTAAAGAGGGTAATAATCCTGGGGAAAAGGAGTGGGTGTAATCTGTGCAATCTGCATTTCAAATTGCTCAATTACCTTATTAAGATAGAAGCATTTGTCAAGCAAGATCTTTTAACCTTGCCTTCTGATTTTCATATGCAAGAATTTTTTTGCTGGATCTAATTCCCTGCATTCCCATTTCTTCAAAAAATGCCTCTTAACTTCTTCTACAAGAGCCTTTGAGAGACCATAGAAAAGGGCATCATCTATATAAATAATGGCAACCACCATTGAGGTGCCTTTTATTTTATAGAGAAAAATACCAGCATCAGATTTGAGACATTTAAATCCAAGTTCTTTCATGCTCTTATTGAGTGCTTCCCATCAGGCTAGTCCAGCCTGTTTAAGGCCATAAAGGGCATGCAATAGGTGAAGTATCTTATGCTTCTGCCCTGGAACTTTGAAGTTTTCAGGTTGCTCCATGAAAATATCTTCCTTCAGCTTTCCATAAAGGTAAGCTGAATAACATCTACAATTTCTATATGCCAGTTTCCTATGGCAGTGAGAGCCAGAATAAGTTGGACTGTCTCAGATCTAATCACAGGAGAAAATATTTGGTTGAAATCAACTCTCTCAATTTAGAAGAAATCTTTGGCAACTAAATGTGCTCTTTTGCTGCCATCTGATTTGACATCAACGACCGATCTATTGTCAATGACTTTATGGCTAGGGAATCTGTCCACCAGGTCATAAACATTGTGCTCTTGTAACATTTCAAGCTCATGTCAACAAGTGGCTTTCCATTTCGCTTGAGCTGCAGGTGGTAAGGTTTGGATGTCTTTAAAGGTTCATTTGTGAAGAGATTTGTGCTCTGCAGAAGCATTAACCATTGGAATTGCCTTTGACATTAAAAACATAGTCAGGTTAGCTCTTCCTTCATGACACTATCTTTCTGATCAACAAAGTAGAGGTGGAACTTAAGGTAAAGGAGGTGCTCTGCAAGTTTTGCATGGTGGTGCAGACACTTTAGGTAAAGGGTGATGAGTTGAAGTGCAAGAAGAGACAGGACAAGGAGTGAAAGGACAAGGATTGTGGAGGTGGTCAAACAGATCATTAGTGGGAGCAGGAGGTAAAAGCTCAATCACTGTTTCAGGATACCATTTGAGCATAACTGCAGGAATGCATTCCATATCTGAGATTGAGTGTTTCTTAGCAGTAGTGCATTTAGAAAATAGCTCTTTATCAAATAATAGCTCTTCATCAAATAATGCATGAGCTGAAGTGAAAACCACATTATTGGAGGATCTCATGAACAAGTAGTTCTTAATGTTGCCAGGAGTGACACCTAGCTATACCATAAGCTCTGATTTAGGGGCCAGTTTATTAGCCCACACATCCAAAGATATGCAGGTGTGCTACATCAGGAGCAGTGCCATGAAGCACTTCAAAAGGTGTCTTTCAGTTAAGCCTTTTGCTAGGCAAGTGATTGTATAAATATGCCACATGGACAAATGAGTACTCCCACCAACTTTCTGGGCAGCAAGCATTATGTCACAGACTCTCTGAAACATCTGACAGGGTCTGCATCATGTACTCAGCATAACCATTTTGTTGTGGTGTCTGGGGAGCAGATTGATAGATCTCTATTCCCTCCTCCTTGAGCATTGCATCAAATGCTTTGGATTTATATTCTCCATTAGCATCAGACATCCATCCTTTAACCTTGGCATTTAATTGTATCTCTACCATCTTAATAAAGTTTTGAGCAGCAGTAAGAGCTGCATCCTTGATGTGCAGGGTAGTAACTCAGGCTCCTGAGGAATAGTTATCATCAAAGATGATCACATACTTGTATTTAAAATAGGACAAGGTGGGGAATGATTTAAAGTCTGAGTGAACCAGTTCAAAGGGATGAAAAGCCCAATACTCAGTTGGGGCAAAGGATCTATTGGGAAGTTTCCCCTTAGCACATTCAGGACAAATGGAGTCCTCAGTAGATATCTCCACATTAACTGTGTGCTTGCACACATGTCTAAGGTAATCCTTAGATGGGTATCCAAATCTTTTATGAATAATATCATATGTGGAGGTGCTTGAATTTAAAGTATACCCTTCTTCAAGAGGTAAAGCTTTGATGGTATACATATTACAGCCATGAAGGCCAGGGGAAAAGGAGACAAGTATAGTGCCATCATCATAAGTGACATCTAACTTGACCATATTTTCTTTAATCTCTATACCAGCATGTAGTAGTTGGCCAAGGAAAATCAGTTTTACATCACTGTTAAATGGCCAACATTATAGAGGTGAAGAAGATGATTCTTCTGACTGCCTGGCTGTCTTCCACAAATGATAACCCTTTCAAGTCCCACAATATATATTACTCCAGCTGCTATACTGACAGGAATTCTAGCCACTCTCTTGAGTTCAAGGTATTCAATGAAATCCAATCAGTTAGGCATGAAGTGAGTGGATGTACCTGAATCTAGGATTTGGAGATTCTTTCTCTCATAGCCATGAGAGCATCTTCTTTCAGAATGTGATTTTGAGAAGTCAGTTTTGCCACAATTCAACATACATGTCAAAATGTGGCAATTTTCTTCCTGAAGAGCAATGATATTGCTACATACACTCAAGTAGGTTCCATTTAAGGGATTGGGGTATCTTAAAGGTATTATTGGGGGCTCAATTGTGCTGCAATTTGACACTAGTGTCAAAATGCAGTGCTCTGGTATGATAACTAGTGTCTTATTACTCATAGTAGTGGGTTTTAATGTGCTGAAATTTGACATGATGGTTGAATCATGGTGTTTTTGACCACACTTGCATACTGTCTTACTTGAACATGGAACATAATCATGTGATGTCAATTGCTCAATAGATACAGTAACAGTATCTATAATGTTTGAGTTCATGTTGGATATAGTCTGTGCATTACATACCACTACTGTGTTCCAAATGCTGCAATTCAACATATGTGTCAAATGTTACAATTCATTGGGCCCCTCTTTTCTTTTGCTTACCCTTACTCATCATGTACATCAAAGAACTTATACCCTTGCTGTTTGAGCCCTGCTTGAGCATCTCTTTTCCTTATCATTTGTTTACTGCTTACTTATTTAGCATAACTTATTTGCAGCTATATTATCAACATTTATCTGATGTCATCGCATCCATTTATAGTGACTCCAGCTTCTTTGTGATTTCATTGCTTTCTATTGCTGACTCACTTTCTTCCTTTTGCCTACTTTTAATTATTTTGTTTGCATATATAAATCTTTAGAACTCAGGTATATTTGCTATCTTTGACCTCCTGCAATCTACCTAGTATCTTGGTTGCCCTCAGTCCCTCAGCCCTTATTCTACTGTTGAGTGGACACTCTCTTTATACCCTTGATCCATTGCTAGTTCTGTGATATCTCTAGATCTATTGATCTCATTATTCTCAATGATCCTCAGAACCTCTGTCAAGAAAGACCCTTGAATTGACCCCCTTTGACCTGTTGTTAGTCCTATGACAGTCTCTAGTATCTCTGTCAAG
>JBBPMF010000670.1:0-19522 GCA_038090175.1 Austroboletus eburneus | reverse complement strand
GATTGTTTCTGTTAAGAAAGTCTACTTGTGGTTTGGTGATACGGAGTTCCTTGAGGATCTGTTGTTGGACGAAGTTGATGGAAGATGGTTCCAGGGTGGGCGATCCTTCTACACAGTGGTAGGGATGAAGAAGAGCTTATTCTTTTGTTACGCTTTTGGTTATTGGCGTAACGTTGGACGTTGTATGTGGTACAAGTCCCTTGCTCAGTGTGTCCTCAATGGCGACACAAGGTCCAATAGAAGTCCGGGTCTCTTAGGCAATCTTTCAGCACTAAGGGGGCTCGTAACCAAGTAGGATAATGTAGAATAAGCTAAAGAGTATGGTACATGGCACTTGGTTTAAATACTGGAATGTTGTGGGAAGTACTCGCCCCGAAAGAGAGGTAGGCTGTGGAGAAGACGGTGTCCATCAAAGATAAAGGCAGGGCAACAGAACACATCAGCGGAACACATCAGCGGAACGGGCGGTGTAAGGATCAGGATCAGGAATGATGTGTTCCGCTTTGGCTTTCAGAAAGAAAAGAGAAATAGTCGCTCTCTTCAAGAGAGGACATAGACGCAAAGACCATAGAGGAAACGAAAGAGTAGTCCCTGTCCCCTTCAGCAGAGGAAATTGTAACACTCAGATCCCCTTCGATCCCGTCTCCTCGACAGTCCCCAGACCCCCTTCGATTCTGTCTCCTCGACAGTCCCCAGATATCCCTCGATCCCTGTCAGCTGTATAGCGACAGTAAGCCCTCGACCCCTTTTGTAGGTCAGGCTCTGACCATGTCGAGCGTAACAAAAGGTCTAGGATCTCCCTCAGAAAAGGCTATCTTCGAATAAGCCACCATTTCTTACCAATGCCCCAGAAACCCTAGACCCTATCCTGACCCAGTGTCGCGAAGGGACCCCATTGAATCGTCTGACTCAGACGAACCCTCCACTGAACCCCCCATTGATACCAACGAAGACATCGTCATCCCTCAACAACCTGAGGACTTAGAACTTGCCCATCAACTCTCTGCGAAGCTCAGCATTCCCAGAGTTCCCACTCCCCCATCCCCAACCCCAGTTCATCGCCAACCAACGTTTTCCCTACCTCTACCCCACCCCCCTCAGATCACCATGACCTCCACCAAATCCACTGAACTCCGCCTCGGAGCCCCCGACGCCTTTGACGGCTCCTACGCCGAAGCCATACCCTGGCTCTCCTCGATTCAGACCTACCTCATTGTCAACAAGGCTGTCTATGACAACGATGACAAAAAGATCGCCTATGCCCTTTCCTATATGAAAAAGAACTCAGCCGCCACCTGGGCCGCTACTTTCCGCCAAGACGCCATTGCCAACCAAACGTTTGGCAAATTCACCGACTTCATCGCCAAGTTCAAAGTCACCTTTGAACACCAAGACACAAAGAACCAAGCCATCAACTGGCTTCATTCCGAACGCCTCATACCAAAGAAAGCCAGATCTTATGGTCCCGAACTTACGAAGTTCATCGCCGAGTTCCGCAACAATGTCGCCCTCTCCAGCATCACCGATCAGAATGTCCTGATCAATTACTTCGCCGCCGCCATCCCTCCTTCCCTATCCCGCCGAATCCTCTCCATGGATACAGTCCCCACCAAGATTGACGAATGGTACTCCAAGGCTGTTCATTTCCAAGTCCAGAACGACCACGCCCAGACCATCGTCAATCAACACCGAGCCCCCACCACCCACTCTTACCGTCCCTACCACACCCCTACCCCCACCACGTCCAAGACTCGTGATCCCGACACCATGGATGTTGACGCCATTTCCACCCCACGACCCCCCAAGCTAACTCCCGAGGAGCGGGAGCGATGCTTCAAGGAAGGGCGCTGTCTTCGATGCAGGCAGAAGGGCCACAGAGCCGATGCTTGTATAAAATACCCCAAGGAACCTCGCAAGACTTCGGTCAAACGAGTTGAACAGGTCGACGACGACCTCCCCAGACTCCAACCCTGCGACGACGATGACGACCTCACAGTCCGTCATGTCCAATTCTCCCTCCCACAAGAGGATTTTTAGATCGAAGATCTTCCTCGACACAAGACTCTCCTAGAATACAATGTGTAAAAGTATCTACGATGCCTGGAACAATGCAAATTCCCGTTGAAGTCATCATTCCCTCCCACATGTTAAAAGCTGTCGACACCCGCGCCCTCATCGATAGTGGCGCCGATATCTCCTGTATAGATTGGGGCTTCGTTCGCAAAAACAAGCTCCCCACCACTCGACTCTTCTCCCCCCTCAATGTCACCAACCTCAACCAAGGACCCACCAACAAAGAAGGAGTTCGCTTCACCACCGAACTCTTCGTCCACATTGAAGGACTCGCCCACAAAGTTCTTTTCTACATCATGGACTGTGGACGACAAAATCTCATCCTCCGTCTCCCCTGGCTGAAAGCCGTCAACCCCACCATCGACTGGTTCAGGCAAACCCTCTCCATTGACGAATTTACCGACCAATCAAAGGAACTTCATTCGCTGCACAAAGCCGACCTCAACCGACACAAAGCCCGATTCCAGCAGTACAAACCCTCCCCCTGACCCCCTCGCCATATCCAAGTAGACTCTATCTATGACAGACGACTCTATGAATATCTCGACTACCAGACTGAACCCCAGTACCTCCGACGAGCCCGCAATAATTACACGATCAACTGGATCATTCGCTGCGGCTACCACTTCATCCCCAAAGGCGACCCCCTTATCGCCAAACTCACGAACTCTACAGAACTTGCCATGGCCGCTGAGAAGGCCAAACCAAAAGTCACCCTTCCCCCCGAATACGCCGAATTCGCTTCCATCTTCTCCAAAGAAGCCACAGAACACGTGCCCCCATCCCGACCCTATGATCACGAGATCAATCTCGATGAATTCTTCACCCCGAAGGTTGGAAAACTCTATCCCCTCTCCCCAGACGAGCGTAAGGCCACGGAAACCTTCCTTGACGAAAACCTTGCCTCAGGCAAAATCCGACCCTCAAATTCCCCCCAAGCCTCTCCCTTCTTCTTGGTCAAGAAAAAGGATGGAGGACTCCGTCCCTGCCAAGATTACTGCTACCTCAATGAACATACTGTTCGAGACGCCTACCCCCTCCCCTTAGTCTCCGACCTCATCGACAAGCTCCGTGATGCCAAGGTCTTCACGAAGTTCGATGTTCGATGGGGCTACAACAACATCCGAATCAAGGACGGACACCAGTGGAAGGCTGCCTTCATTACCCACAAAGGACTCTTCGAACCGACCGTTATGTTTTTCGGTCTCACCAACTCCCCTGCCACCTTCCAACGCTTCATGAACGACTCCTTCCGCGATATGACCTCCACAGATGCCAAGACCACGAAACCGCTGGTCACCCTGGGTATCTCAAAACCCGCCAACTTGTCGCCACCGAGTTTTGGTGGCCTGGACTTGCCCAGTACGTAGGCAAATATGTTGAAGGTTGCACCCTATGTCAGCAGAACAAGGCCAACACCCACCCCACTGTACCCCCCCTCACCCCTATCTGATCCTCTTGCACTCGCCCTTTCCAGCAGATATCATGTGATCTCATCACCGACCTCCCCACCTCTGCTGGCTTCCATACTCTTTTGGTCGTGGTCGACCATGGCCTTACTAAGGGGGTAATTTTATGCCCAACTAAGAAAACCATCTCCGCCGAAGGAGTCGCCTCCCTTTTCTTTCACAAAGTCTTCCTCCGCTTTGGTCTTTACGATCGCATCATCTCCAACCAAGGCCCACAATTTGCCTCGGCCTTCGCCAAAGAGTTGGGACACGTTCTCAACTATTCCCTTGCCCTCTCCACCGCTTACCACCCTCAAACTGATGGAGAAACTGAACGTGTCAACCAAGAGGTTGAAACATACCTTCGAATCTTCTGTGGAAACAACCCCTCCTCGTGGTCTGACCTCATTCCACACGCAGAATTCGCTCACAACCATCGCCCCCACTCTGTTACCAGACAAACCCCGTTCTATCTCATGATGGGATATGAACCCCATGCCCTCCCTTCAGTTATCTCTGACTCCCACCTCCCCACTATCACCAATCGCCTCAAATCCCTCACGGCCGCACGCAATGAGGCCCTTGCCGCCCATGAACTCGCTCGCCAAGTCATGGCCTCGCGAAACCACCATTCGTTCACCCCCTTCACCAAGGGATCCAAAGTCTGGCTGGAAGCCAGGAACCTGAAATGTTCCGTCATCAACCCAAAGTTCGCCCCAAAACATGAAGGATCCTTTACCATTGTCAAGGTCCTATCTCCCATCACGTATGAACTCCGCCTCCCACGATCGTGGAAAATCCACCCGGTATTCCATGCCTCCCTCCTCTCACCCTATCGCGAAAACCCTGTACACTCGATTTCCCCCATCTCCATCCAAACCACACCCCTCACCATCATGTCCATCACCCTCTCTTCCCCCTCACCTGCCCCCAGCGATGTCCCTTCCAACATCACGGAACCTGGCTGGTCCTCGACCCTCCCCGAGGATACCTCTCCTGAAGTCAATGACTCACCAATTCCCATCCCCCCTCCCTCTCTGATCCAACGCCTTCACAATGATGCTGAAGGAATTCCATCTGCCTGGCCTGGCTTTAGCTGGACCCACCCCAAACCCCTTGTCCCCACTTCTCTCGCCATTCCTCTGGCCCAAGGAATCTCCAACCGACCCACCCATCTCCCCCTGACTATTCCACCTGCTGCCCTACCCAACCACCCTATTCCCCTCGACGAAGAAATCACCACGTCCATTACCTCAGAACTCCGAGACTCTAGTCTCGCCATGGCCCTCGACGCCCACATGGAACCTCACTCCCCCTTCGCCCTCATGTACTGGCTCTTCCTTACCAACTCCCGAATTGCCGTCTCCGCTGCCACCCCCACCGCCTCCGCTGCCCAAGCACTGGCCAATCTGCATATCCGTCGTCTTCACCAGACACTTGAACACGACCTCCTCCAGCTCATGTACCAGCTGGATATGACCAGTTTCGTCATCAACGTCGACCGATACCTCCACAAGCTCGCCACCACCGGAGCTCCACACGTCTCCACCCCCTCAGCATCTTCGGAGCCCCTCACCACCCAAGAAGTCGCCGTCTTAAAACATGTAGATGACTATTGGACCAGACATGACCAACTCTGGTCCCTCCCCCCGAACCACCCTCGATATCAAGAGGCTTGTTACCAATGCCGACGCCTTGGACACTGTCGCCCCCAATGCCCCTTTTACCAATGTCCTACATGCCGGGCTTTCCCATCCTCTTCTTTGGACTCCTCTACACAACAGTCCCCCCACTCCTCACGATCCTCCTCCTCTCGCTGAGGATGCCCTAACCCCCTAGGACCATGTCCCCTAGTCCGCATTCCTCGTCGGGTGCCCACCCCACCTCCTTCTCCACCGGCAGCGGAAGACTACGAATTCTTTGTCAGTGCCGAAGCCGATGACAATGAGACCGGTTCCTGCCATGGTGATTATTAGGGATTTCGTCGAAGTCTCATCCATAGAACGGGGGTAATGTTACGATTCGTTGGTCTCTTACCCTTTTTCCTTGACATTCATTCACCATTGTACATCAAAGGCCTTAGGCTCTGACGTTCGAGTCCCACTTGGACTCTCTCTTTTTCTTAACCTTTTCTTCGAATACCACTTACATATTTAGCGTGACTCATCCGCAGTCGTATTACCAATACCTCTCCGATGCTGTCGCATCCTTCCATAGTGACTCAGCTCTTCCTCGCGATTCCATCGCTTTCTATCGCTGACTCACCTTCTTCTTTGACCTACCCTTAACCACTTGGCTTGAGTATATAAACCCTCGGTACACTGCTGTAGATCCTCATCCTAGACCTCCTACAATCTACCTTGTACCTTGGATTGTCTTCGGTCCCTCAGTCCTCGTCCTACTGTTGAGTGGACGCTCCTTTGAAACCCCTTGATCCACCCTTAGTCCTATGGTGTCCTAAGAACCTCTGTCAAGGAAGACCCTTGCTAGATCCCTCGATCCCGTCACCTCAACGGTCTTTAGAAACCCTTCGATCCTGTCTCCTCGATGGTCCTCAGATCCCCTTCGATCCCGTCTTCTCGACGGTCCCCAGACCCCCTTCGATCCTGTCTCCTCGACAGTCCCCAGATATCCCTCAATCCCTGTCAGCTGTATAGTGACAGTAAGCCCTCGACCCCTTTTGTAGGTCACATTCCGACCACGTCGAGCGTAACAGATGGAAGAAGGAGCGGAGGTCCTTGGAAATGTGATCCTGGGGACACATGGTAAGAGTTATAAAAACAGAACAGAAGAGGAACAAGGTGAGTCAAGAATGGGGATCTCTATATGACCATATGTAGTGCAATCTTCCAGGAATAGAGTCCAATAGCATTTCAGAGGTAGTTCGTCCTCAGGTTTCCATTCTAGTAGAAGAGTGTTGAAGAGTTCTGATGGTTCCAGAATTCCAGAACCTTCAGAACCACAGGATGGTACTTCAGAACTGTCAGAACTGTGGGAACAAGTTCCAGGACCTTTGGAACTGTGCTTACTTGTAACACAGTTCTCATCTGAAATACATGTATATTTGGTTCTATGGTTTATTAGAGTCATCCCCCAGCATAGGCTCCATGATTCTTGCTGCTAAAAGTGGTAGTACAGGCTTGACATCTAATATGTGTTATCTGGAACCCATAAGTTCAATATTGGATAAATCAGAATAATGGCACACCACTCCCATGGTTTAGCTTGTCATGAAAGGCACCCATTTGATGGTCAAAGATTTGAGCAAAGCCATTGTTACCTCTAACAATGGCCAATCCAGCTTCATGAGCAACTGAAAGCTGAAGAGGCATATTTACCAAGATCAAATTGAGAGTGGTGTGCTGTAATCTCTGATAAAATGGCAAGTGATCCATGCCCAGGCCAATGTTACAAGTAAGCGCAGTTCCTGTTATGCTTGACGTGATCTAGCATAGGCCTGCAGAGGTTCAAGGGCTTACTGTCGCTATACAGCTGACAGGACAAGTGACCTGACCAGGGGGTTCCTTGACAGGGAAGCTAAGGCTGGCATAAGACTAATGTCAGGTTGAAGGGGGTCCACTCAAGGGTCTTCCTTGGTAGAGGTTCTGAGGACCATTGAGGATTGAAGGATCAACGGGTTTTGGGGATGTCACAGGACTAGCGATGGATCAAGAGTTCAAAGGAAGTGTCCACTCAACAGTAGGACTAGGACTGGGAGACCCAAGAGCAACTTCAAGATACCAGGTAAATTGCAGGAGGTCTAAGATAGTGAATACACCTGAGTATCAAAGGTTTATATATGTGAGCCAGCTTTGCAGTCAACATGGGATCTGAAACACGTTTACCTTTTTCTTTCATGTGTTTGACCCATTTAAAGAGAGCTTTCTCAATATCAGGTCTTGTAACCACTCTTATCCACTTTGATAACAGTGCTGTTGAATGTGACTCAAGCTGTTTTTTGTCCACCACATGACCTTGTTTAGACAAATAACAAGATAAGCTGGACTGCGTGAAAATCAGGACACCATCCTTTTTGTTTGAGAAGTGTTTTACAACTTCTTTCTGAGAGATTGGTTGTTATTAATCATAATAGACAACAACTTTGAGCCAATCAAAGAGTGTGAGATTGTGATGAGAGTGGTTTGGAAGACTGATGGCAGAGGTTTTTGGCAGAGGTTGATTGTTCATTGGCAGTTTTGGCTGCTGGTCATATGGTTTATGGCCTTCATGAGGCTTCCACACCTTTTGAGAGGGTTCACAAGGCATGGGGACTGATTTCAGGATGTTTCAGACAAAATTTTCACTAAACCCTGCTTCTAGGCAAGCAAAAGTACCTGACTTAGCCAAATATGCAATAATAGATTTCATGCATAATTTAGCAGGGACCAATATCATTCCCAAGAATTTGTATGCATTATGATGTTTTATGCACTACTATGATATGCATTATGAGATAGTCAACTGTAGTTTCACTCACAGTACTACATACTCATTCTTTAAATGCAGCGCGGTCAGTACAGTGAACGCGGTCATTTTTTAAATGTGGTCACTGATTGTGGGAAAGCGCGGCGGGATAAGTCAGAATGCGGCCACTTTTCTTATTTTGGTGCTGATTAGTAAAGCCATACACCCCTGTCGTGCTGCGTTGTGTTCCATCGATCCCTTTCTGCAATGCGCGGTCAAACGCCACCAAACGGCATGTCCCTAGATGCACCACCCAAAAAGGAGAGAAAAAAAAAAAGAAGGCACCCGATTTGAGATTTGATTGCGGTGTTCGAGTGCTACAATGAACTAGCCGATGCTACAAATGCTACAACGGCGTTCTGTAGCAAAGGCTTGGTTTTATAGCATCTTTCTGCTAACCCTGTTTTTGGTTGCTAATAACCACTTCCAATGACATTCCAGACCGCTGATAGGCTACTGGCCCAATGGTGGTTATTGTCGTCATCAAACTGTAAGCACTATTTCGCATATTTCTCCGTCTTTTATATATACCTATAAGCCCTATGTGCTCATCTCGCCGGTACTCGCCCACACCTTCCCCCCTGTTACTCATCTTGCTCTGGAGATGGTGTCGAGGTTCGTCCTCGTCCGTTTTTGATTTATTTATTCTAACAGTTTACAGAACATGTATTCAGTGCGGCCAGCGCACCGCGAACCTGACCACTCACGTTCGAATCAGTCACCAGCAAGAACTGAGCATTCATTACTTCAGTGCCTTCTTTTCCTTCGTTGTTCCTTTGTTTTCATATCACTAACTTCTCCGTTTTCTCCATTACAGATTCAGATATCATCCTGCAACGTCAGCCCGACTCCCTTTTCCACTGCCCGTGCAGGCAGTTCTCAAGCCGCAACCCGGACGACATTCGGAGGCATATCTTTCAGCAGTGTGACCCGTCGTCGCCTTCCCCTCTTGACAACAATGATGGAAATGAGGATGAAGACGGCAACCACACCCCTACTGGTAGCAGCGTTGGATTTTTCGATGCCATCTCGGTACCCATCCATCCGCCATCATCGTCCACCACTCTCTCCCAGTTGCGTCAAGCAGTCACCCCCATTCTCTCGTCTCTGCAATCAGTTCATCCAGATCATCATGAGCCCGCCGATCCATCCTTGTCTCCCATCATCCTGTCCCAGCCACGTCAGGAATCCAATATCATTTTGTCACCACACACTGCCACTCTCTCATCTTTCGGTATCATGATCGATGTCACGTATGGTCTCATTATTTGCACTGAATGCGCTCAAGCCATTCCCTCGCAACATGTTCATTCCCACCTTGTCTCACAACATTCACTTCGTTGTCCGCCTTCCGCTTATTTCGACTCTATATTCGCTCAACTGGAGGTGTCTGAATCAAAGCCATTACCAAAGTCATCTACCGTAGCCCCGATCGTCGGTCTTCTTATTGAGTCGGGTTTAGCGTGTTCCGACCCTTCTTGCCACCTCGCTTTCTCATCCCTCCGGTCCTATCAGCGACACGCACAAACCGAACACAACAGTGTTGTCCCGAAACCTCTGGATTGTCCCATCCAAAAGGTCTATGGATTCAGAGGATCTACTGTCATCCTTCGCGTCGATCCCACACGTGCAGTCGTTCAACCACACTGCACTCTAGCTGATTACCTTACGCTCATGCGCCCTGCACAAGATCCATCAACTGTTCTGCTCCATCCCACAGACGACGCACGCAAACTATCTGGATTCCTTTATGCAGCCAAGTGGCACACCGTCGTCTGTGGATTCAACACCAGCGATCTCCAGCAGCTTGTTGGGCTCCCTCTGCAGCACGATCCTTTGTTTGCAGTCGTTCAAAGTGTGAGGGACTTGTTTACTTTCATGTGTGAGATTGTTGGCGACATGGATGTACTCACGCGTCGTCACATCCACACTCCCAAAGGGTAAGTTGTTGTTTTTATCACTGAGTACATTGTACTAATTATAAGCCAGTCATCTGGATACAGATGCACTCGCGAATCGCCCATTTAGTCGCCCCCAAACAGACGCATATATGCATCGATGTGCAAACCACTGGGCTCAGTTTATATGCGCACTACTCCGCTCCTTCGATCACCCCACCATATGCTTACATCTCTCACCCCATCAGCATACGCTTTGCAATGCCCTTCGACAAGCGATTGGTGAAGGTGCTGAGCTTCGCAATCATGTCCTCGGCCTCTCATTTTCCATGCTTGCTGCCTATGATCCCGATGTTGAGCGAGACAGCTCATTGTGTCCGATGACACGATTCATTGTCTTTTTTCATATTCGTGCAGACGGGACATTTGATCCTCCCAGTTCCATCTCGCCAAACCTCGCATCATTTCTATTTTCCATTCGTGCAATTTCTGTTTTACATGCTCACTCGTGTCTGGAAATCGACCAAACATCATCGTTCATCAAGTAAGTAATGCCTCATTTGCTGTTTGTTTTTCACTAACATTGTATAGTTTTTATCATCGAGTTCTTTTTCCCCTTCTCAAGGAAGGCCACCCAACCCCATTCAACAGCGTTTGCCAACTATCACACCTCGTCGCCTCGTTCGCATACAATGAAACAAAGCTCCCATTCATGCACTGGAACCAACATCATGACATGCTTAGCATCCACGGCCACCCTCTTCGCATTTCACTCATTCCGGATATGGCACGGTCCATCTGCGGCAAAGCTGAATCAATTCTTGACCGGTTACTTCTTGATGCGGACACTACATCACTCGAGCAAGCCATCAGCAACGCTTTCGATTCCAACAACAGATGCGGCTGGCCTGTCGACCCACTCCGTAACACTGACGCTGATTTTTCATTTGTACATTCCACTGACAATCGCTTTCACACTCATCTCGATGTTATTCTTGCATCCATCCATTCTAACACAACTATTTTTGATAGGTATCATTCCAAAGACGCTCAGGGTACGGTTGTGCACAAACCGAGTAGGTCCTTCATATCATTTGCTGTCATCTTGGCACTCATGCACACATTAGGCGCAATATCTGACTACCTTCGCCTCCACGCTGAGTTTGTTGAGGACCTTATGGTCTTGGCGCATGTCACCACACCTGGCGTTGCACGTGGGACTGAACTTGGCCCACTGCGTGCTGTCAACGACATCAACGGCCCTCGGAATTTCTTCTTCTTGTCAGGTTTCTGCGTACTCCTATGCAACTACGTCAAATCAAGGAGCATCACCGGGCGCGATGACTACGTTGCTCACTTTCTGCCCAAGCGCGTCTCACGACTCTTTATTTATCTCATCGGACCAGTTCGCGAGGTCGCCATCGCCTTTTCTCGAGTGACTACGCCTGACAACTACCAATCGTACCGGTCCCACATATTCGTCACATTCGGCAAGACCGTTGATAGCACCACATTCAGCACCATCTTGCGTCGCTACACCCTCGAATATCTGCATACACCCCTCACTGTTTCCTCATACCGTCATGCGATAAAAGCAATCCTACGTGCTGTCATGCACCTCAAGGATGACCAGCATGACAACAATGATGACCCCATCGATGCGTCATTTGGTCATTCTTCGGCGATAAGTAACCATTGGTATGGCCTCGTCCACGAAGACCTCCCTGGTCTAACGGAGAATGTATACATCGATGCTATCCATCTTGCATCACGCTACCACGACTGGCTGGGATTGTCACCCGCCGGTTCTCTCTCCTCACTGCCTCTATCTCAAACTTCCGGCTTGAACAACCCATCGCCTGCACTCGCTGATCGATTGGGTGGCATGCTCAACCAATTAGAGCAATTGCTTCCAGCTTTACAACCCCCATGTGAGTTGGATCGCATCAACGTACAAACAAAAATTTTGGATGGGTATATTCCGCTTATTGAGCGCGCTATTTCGACAACGCTTGCCCACAAGATTCCCTGGTGGACACATCTAAGGATTCCCTCCACCCCTGCTTCAACAGAATGCATTCTTGTTCATCCCAGTCGTTCTACCGCCCTAGCAAAATTATTTCGTCAAGAACCCACACATTTCAAGTCCCTACAACAAGGTCAAGCCCTTGAAGTTGTCTCACGTCGCCATCCACATGTTCTCGTCGTGCTACGTACTGGTGGGGGTAAATCTGCCATCTACCAGGCTCCGTCGCTTGCAGACGCAAAGGGTTTTCGTGTAGTCATTATCCCCTATATCTCGCTCATGGACCAAGCTATAGCAGATGCCGTTTCAAAAGGGATCCCACACAGCGTCTGGTCCCCCGATGGTTGTAAGGTCAACCCATTCATTGATCGCCTTGTCTTTGCTGCCGTCGAGCACTTTGCCATGCCACTGTTCCTCCCTTGGTTGCGCTCGTCTTACGAGCATGGTTATCTCAACGGTGTTGTTATCGATGAAGCCCACGATATCCTGTTGTCTCGTGACTACCGGCAAAGCTTCTGCTCAATGGGCTGGTTGGGTGAACTGGGATGTCAAGTCGTTCTTCTTTCAGGAACGGTTGGTCTGTCTGTCGAGCCTTTGTTGTGGAAGGTGCATCTCAACCACTCATGCATAATTTGATGCTAACACAACAACAGTCCATCGGTATTGATCCTCGTCGTCACCACATTACTGTCGTACGAGAACCAACCTCTCGTCCCAACATTCGGTTCAATGTCACACGCGTACAAGAAGCCGATCTCCTCCAGTACTCACTCAATCTTGTCCTCACCCACTCATTCCAGTCACCACTCGAACGCGGGATTGTCTTCTGCGAGTTCGTCAAAGATGCAACTACACTCTCTGAGCAAGCTGGCATTCCTTTCTACATAGGCCGCATGGATCGACAAGAGCGCGCTATTGCACAAACGCAATGGACCTCTGGCCGCTCCAAGTGGATTTGTGCAACGTCAGCATTCGCACAAGGCATCGATTACAGCCATGTTGTCTACGTCCTCCATTTCCGCGTGCCTAAGCACATCACCCTTCACGCTCAACAATCTGGCCGCTTAGCACGGCGTGAGGGTGCCGTCGGCATTTCCCACATCATTTATTCCAACATTTCGACTCGTGACCCCGTTGATGTTGATCACGGTGGCATCACTGCCATGATTGATTTTGTTACCCAACCTCAATGTCGACGGCTCGCAGCCACGTCTTTTTTGGATGCCTCAAGCTCGAATTGCGCGATGATGCTTTGTGAAAAATGTGATTACTGTGCTCGCTCAGAAGTATGTTATTTATTTTTTTGTCGTTTGTAGCAACTAATAGTTGTTTTTTAAGGTCCCTTTACCCCCCGTCCACCATCCGTTACTGCTTGCAGATATTGCTGCAACTGTTACGCCACCATCTACATCCCATCCCGTTGGCTATACCCAACCACTCATCCCAATAACATCGCCGGTAATTGCTGCTACCGCTGGTGCAAGTACCTTGACCTCTGCTGTCGCCTTTGCGAATGCTTCGACCCCCGTTATCACCGTTGCAAACACCTCCACACCAGTCACCGCCATTGCCAGTACCTCCACTACAAGTCCATCGTCCTGGGCTCGTTCTTTAACCAAGTCGACAAAGGAAGAAAAGGTGAAGCGATTCTTACGGGAATACAAAGGCCGGTGTATCATCCACATGTTCCTTGGGGACCCTGCTCCACATAAACTTTGCCAGTGTGGTCATCATTCAACTTTCGCATCTCATTATCACGTGTTCCGTCGAAACATCTGGTTCGAGAACGGTATCTGCTTCAGGTGTGGTGTGCCAACATCATATGCGTTCGACCATCCCAACCGTGACAAGACTGACAAAACACCATGCAAATTCGATGATCTCCTCAAACCATTAGCGTTCCTCATCTATTCTACACCATCCATTCGCGATCTCGTGTTGCAAGAAGCTGGCGGAGATCCCAGTACCACTGTCAGTCCACGACAGTTTGGTCGGTGGCTGGGCACTACTCATTCCAGCACGGAAGCTGTCATTAATCTTTGGGAACTGTGCCACGCATACATCCATCTCTTGAGTGAGAACAGGTGAGTTTCGTCATTCATTCTCTCTAGAATTATCTTAGGTTTTGATCTAGGTTGCCCAAAGTATCGGCAGAAGTAGTTGATTCACTTGCACAGTAGAGTTGCAGCTCAACGCTGTTTATATGTACATGTAACGCTCGTCGTGCTTTGTTCGTCGCACTAGATCATGCGTCAAATGCTTGAACTTTGTCTTTACGGTCACCATCACCTCCACGTTATCCGTGGTCGTGGTCGCTGGGGTGCTGGGGACACTGGGCTGTGTGTGAACGAGAGCGTGGGGCACTGCGGGAGCTCACCGTGCGTGAACTGGCGAGGGGATGTAGGGCACCCACCACACGCAAACAAAATTGGGGGGGTGGATTTGAGGCATCCCTGGCAAGCGACTCAAGGACGAAACACACTTGATGATGTCCATACAGCACGTTAAAGTGTGCCAGGACTTGTTGGTATTTGCACAGGTGCTCGTTATGACGGACAAGCACATCGGCGAGGATAGGGTACCATGGATTTGGAGTGGCGGCATAAGGTGACACCGAAGAAGGAAGTGCACCAGCAGACGGAGTCGTCTGCACGTATTGGAGTACTTGGATAAGGGTGCATTGACGATCAGTGGGCACGACTGGGGAGGCCAGCACCTTGAGAGCAAAGGCCGGACGGCCGCGAACCAGCCACCATGTAATGCTGGTCAAAAAGTGCGCCCGAACTTGAAGGAACTTCATCTGGGATGGATGTGAAAGGCATGCACAGATCGACGAACAAGACAGTCGTGATGATACGTATGCTGGATGACCGTCAGATAATGCTAAGGACATCTATCATAGTAACCTACAGGAAGAAGCCTGCCCGGTATTCAGCCTTATTTCTGTCCTAGCTTCTGACATGGTTACATGAGTGTTGCAGCCCAGATAAACTTCTCAAGGCATTCTTCTGAATCTTCCTGCTATTCCTAGATCTCAATTTGACGGTCCAACATTTCGCTACATTTGTTGATGACTTCATCTTGTTACTCACAGATTTGTGCTTTTCCTTGGATCCAAAACTAGGGACAGGATGCTCAGCGCCCTTAGGCGCGAACCTGTTTTGGGCATCCATTCTGACTCTACGCAAGTCGCCATCAGAGGTGAGCAAAACAAAGAGTGAAATTATTACTTGCCTTGCCTCTTCAGATCCATTATTGGAGCAGTTTGTGTAAGGTTGAAGAGTAGACAGGTAATGATTGTAGCGGCAGAATGACACGCTGATGCCCACGTGAGACGTTTTGCCATGATCAGCGCTGCAGATAGACGCTATAACCATGGGAAAGGCAAAACCATCAGCAGGACACACAGCCAGCTGCCACAATGGTGCTAACAATGAGTGGAGAGTGCAGCTCGATGATGCACCATACAATGGAGCACACCATGAGTGCAAATGGGAGCAGAGGGAACGAAAGGAGCTAGGAGATGCTTGTGAGTATCAGCAACCAGCCTGGGCAAGGGGACTGCAGTCTGAGTGACTGATGGTGCAAGCCTCGCAACTCTGCCAAACAGCATAGGGGAACAACACCGAAGACATGGGTGCCCATCACGCATTTGTTGCACCCAAAGAATCCCCTGCCGCCTTGAGAAACGCCCTGCATTCTGAACTTAGATACATTGATCAGAGATGGAAGAATACTAAAACATCATCAAAAAGCTGGTGCTGGATCCAAAGCATCACGGAACCCAGATCTGCTGCCTTTGGCCATATCAGAGAAGATAAGATTCAAGGCTAAAATTTCGGTACAATGAAGGCATCCGAACACCCTACTACTGCGTCACATCATAGGGTAATTCTGCGGTTTTGTCAGATGAGGGACCAGCTTGAGACTGCGTAAAGTTCCAGCTTGTGTTGTGATCCAAGTGGCGGCTTTCGTACTCTGCAACCTCACCAGCAGGTGGAATGTAAACACGTTCGACATCTTGAGGAGATGGACCCTTGCTTAGCTGATCTAACGTTTGCCTGTTAAAAGGCGTCAACAGCAGTCATCCCATAAGTGATCACTTACAATCCTCTGGCATTTAACCACTCTAGACGAAACTTGAAACCATCTCCTATTTCTGCATGCGCGAGCACCTCTTGCATGCCGATGTAGTAAGACTTGCAATGCAGTCCATAGACATCACCTGTAAATTTAACTACAGGGAGATTCCCAGTGGAAACGCGATGAAGAGCACATAAAAGCTAAATATAACTAATGATTAGTAGATATCAGTAAAGCGGCACAGTGACTTACAGCAGCAGCTGATATTGAGTAACCATGCAGCGGAATCGTGCTGTATTTCTCTTGAAACAGCCCCACAGGAGAATAACTGCTTGTATACCAAAACTTGACATAAAAGTCTTCAAAAATGCTATTTCCAAACCAACGAATGATGTTGCCCTGATAACATCAATGTGACGCAGCTTAAGATTATAAAAACAACTTACCTCGCTGTCATGCTCATGAAGAAAGAAGCTTCGAACATCCTTTGAATTGGTGATTGCACCAACACAAGCTTGCATCTTGCTCTTGTGTTCCTCTGATGATTCAATCGCCTGTCGGTCTGTCATCAAATACATTTTAGCATACTGCTCAGCGGCCTCAGCCAGCTTTCCTCGGACATTAGATAGCATTCTTTCCACCTAAGAAGCAAGATTAAAAACAGCGTCACAAAAGTATGCAAAAAACTAACGGATGCAGCCATTTGTTTGCTGCATTTAAAATCTGCACAAATACCAATCAGATTTTAAAAAAGCACGAGCAAGAGAAGTTTTTACCATTGGATTTACCAAGCACTACTGCAGCCTCTGCAAAGCAATCACGCGCTGACTTGAGCCGCGTAATACGTCCCTTCTTTCCAGCACACCACCCAACTTTACGTATCATGTCGTCGACGATAGATATACGGGCATAAGCGATGACTTCTTTTGACTCTTCGTCAAAATCTTTGATGGAACGATTGCTGCGTTGATGAGTGCCACGAGATACACGAGATTTTGCCAAGTAAGATGAAGATAAATTGACATCAAGTTCGTTGTTGAAAACGTCAGTTTCGGAAGCACAGCTGCTTGTGTGAACAGATGTGCTTTGCGTGGAGTGACTGGTTGGATAGGGTGAGTCACGGAACATACGAAGTCGATTTTGTATTGGGAGTCGCAAAAGATCAGATCGACTTTGATGTTGTTCCACGGCACTTAGTTCCAGATTAGCTGACTTCTGATGGGTATTAGTCTGCATTATAGAATTAAAATGCAACAAACGACCTACCTGGATCATTGCTGGAGCGACGGGTAAAAACTGAGGCAAATGCGGATAAGCAACTGGCTGGCCAGACACAAACGGATTGTAGTCAATAGTTGAATTGCCCCAGTTTTGAGCAAAAGGATTTGCTTGGTTCTCTGGTATAAATTAAGTAGCAGTGCAACTGAAAAACGAAAATAACAAAAACTTACCCTCTACCTCAGGGAAACTCCACCCTGCACACAGATTTTCTCCATTTAAGGATTCAACGCTGGACTGAACAGCCTCATATGCAGGCAGCAGCGGTCTCATGATGGACAAAGATTGAGGCGATGGAGACAGATTTCCACTGATGGCATTGGATGCCACTCCCCCAGAACCACAATCTTGAATCTCATCCTCTCTTTCACAGGACTGAATGCCTATATGCTTTGATTAGCTGCATACCAACGTTCTGAAAACAGGCTTACCAGTAAAACTTGAGGTCATTTGGTAGAGTGCTTGCTAAATGCCTCCGGCACTTCGCACGTTTTGTTTAGTAGCATCACCCTGAACGGAAAAGTAAAATGCAAATAAACAGAGTGTTGATTTGTAATGTATGCATGGAATGTACCAGAACTTACCAGGCGCAAAGGCTACTATTTGTAAGCCATGGTAGAACAGCAGGGCGGGCAGCAGGACTATCAGGATAGTTAGAAGTGATGAATAAGGGAGGGACGGCAAGACAGCAGAGTTCAGAGCAGTCTGCCTGCAGTTGCGCAGAAAATGGGCTGCAGAAAAGTAGCAGGGCAGCGGTGGAGGAAGGGATTGATGCGTAGCGGCAGAGGGAGGGATTGATGCGTAGCGGTGAGGGGAGGGAGGGATTGATGCGTAGCGGCAGAGGGAGGGATTAATGCGTAGCGGTGAGGGGAGGGAGGGATTGATGCGTAGCGGTGGAGAGAGGGAGGGATTGATGCGTAGCGGTGGAGAGAGGGAGGGATTGATGCGTAGCGGTGGAGGGAGGGAGGGATTGATGCGTAGTGGCGGAGGGAGGGAGGGATTGATGCGTAGCGGCGGAGGGAGGGAGGGATTGATGCGTAGCAGTGGAGGGAGGGAGGGATTGATGCGTAGCAGTGGAGGGAGGGAGGGATTGATGCGTAGCAGTGGAGGGAGGGAGGGATTGATGCGTAGCGGCGGAGGGAGGGAGGGATTGATGCGTAGCGGCGGAGGGAGGGAGGGATTGATGCGTAGCGGTGGAGGGAGGGAGGGATTGGTGCCTAGCAGCGGAGGGAGGGATTGGTGCGTAGTGGCGGAGAGAGGGAGGGATTGATGCCTAGCGGCAGAGGAAGGAGTTGATGCGCAGCAGTGGGGGGACGGTGGCCGGGAGAGAGGTGCAGCAACAAAGATGGCGGGGGATGGGTGCAAGGCAGCAGCAGCAGGGGCAGCGGGGGCCCTGGCGGTGAGTGGGGGCTACGGGTGGTGCGGCCGCAGGTGCTTGGACTGTGAATGCTAGGGCCAGTTGAGGAGTGCCCGCGGCCTTGGGCGGGAAGGGGAGCAGGCTCAGCGGTGTTTCCTAGGCCGAGGGGTGCGCTCAACGGCGAACTTTCCTGTTTCAAGTCGGAGCTTGCACCCCAGCCCACCGCCTCGCAAAAGAAAGCAGTGCGACAGAACGGCGCAGTTGGTCACAGCGTGGTGCTGACTGGCCACTTGCACTGCTCTGCAGCATGCACTCTACGGTCCTATTTTGCCGGCTCAGAAGCCAGAAGTCCTTCTGAGCCCCCGACCCGGGGAAGGTGTGGTTCACACTGCTGCGAGAATGCGCTGAGATTGGCCGGAAATGAGGGGCTAGCAGGCCAAGGTGACAGTCGCGGTTGGGCGGGGTAAGTACATCAAATTTATTTTCATTATAAATAATTTCGAGCAGGCTCGTCGCCCTGTTTCGCTGCTATGCAGCAGCAAGTGGCCCTCTGAGGCTGACAAATGCATCCCGCTTACACCGAGCACATTTTGGGCACAAACGGGGTTTGTCATTGCCTCCAAAAACGCCATGTCGCCTGCGTTCTTCCAAAACGTTTAGAGGGACACATCCTCGACAACGTCCTGTGCGACCCTTGACTTTTCACTGCCCTCCCAAACCGTCGTCTTAGAGTTCCCTGGCTATGCCAACCCGGAAGGGGGGGCTAGCATCATAGCATCGTGTTCAGGATCGAAGTTACCAAGATACTAGGTGATTTCAAATGAACCCGACTCGAGATCATTGCTTGAGTTGGTGATGGGCGAAGAGTAAATGTGGGAGAGTGACCATCTCGCGC